>LWCB01011187.1:0-12137 GCA_001630525.1 Coelastrella sp. M60
ACTGGTGGTATGACTACGAGGGGAACACCCGTCAGGTTCACAACTGGGGGGAGTGTCAACGCTGCAACAGCAGCAACGGCAATAAGTTGCCGTCGTATTGCTGTTGGCCAGGAGTGTCGTGTTGTCATCAACGGAGCAGCTTCACAATGGCCTCAGAATGCAATCTGTATTCAGTTACAGCGCTGCAGCTGCCGTCAGCGCAGATCACAGCGCCTTTCCATGATATGGTGCCACACTTGGCGACCCTGCACAGGTTTGGGCTGCAGTATCTAGACATAGGCAGAAACTTTATCACTGGCACTATACCGCCTTCTATTGGAGAACTGACCAACCTCAAAGTGCTTCTTCTGGGCTCAAACAGTAAGTGCAGGAGCATCTGGTGTGAATCTCACTGGCACAGCAGTAACACGCAGCAATAAAAGCAGCATACATGCATGAAAAGCTGCAGCAGCAACATGCATACTATGGTTATTTCATATCGCTCTGATCGCTGGATATACAGGTAGCATTGGCAGCGCGCAGCACCTCAGTAACTTTTTTGACCATCACCACTTTCACGTTGCCTATTTGCATACAACACTACAAAGGTTGTGCTCAACAAGCAGTGGCTGGAGGCATGACAGCAAGGCATCATCAGCACAGTGGCTCTACATCCATATCACAATCCGTACTTTAGCTAACTCCCTTCAATCCATGTCCTGCAGATTTGACCGGCACAGTACCAGCCACCATCTCCAACTTGAAGCAGCTGCAGCACCTGGATCTTGAATTCAACTTTCTGTCGGGCGGTATGAACTTCCTTTGTAACGCCAGTGACAGCAGCTTGGAATCGCTGTATCTACGGGCCAACAACTTCTCTGGTCCCCTGGATTTGACCAGATGCTTGCAGCTGCAGATTGTGGACGTTCAGGTAAGTTCTCAGGGGCTCTCAGGGCAACCAATAAATGAGCTCCGCAAGGCAGGGTCGGTCAGCATAGATGGACAGGCGGACTCATTGCATTAGCGGGTGCTTGTGGGATGCCCCAAAGCTGCAGCAAAAGAGGCCCAGCGTTCAAGCTCCTAAGTCAGTGCCAGCGTGGTCAGCAAGTTGATGTTCATTGTAAGCATGACGTGGTAGCAACACAAGTCATTTGTAGCAGCTGATAGTTTCTGGAATGCTTCGTGGGTGCAGCAGAACAGAGCGCTTGTCAGTTGGTGTAGGGAGGGAACTGATCTAAGGTTTGAAGACCATCCGCAACACGCAGCAAGTTGAAGCAGCAGCAAGTTGAAGCAGCAGCAAGTTGAAGAAGCAGAATCCTGTGTGTGTGGGCAGCAGAGCAGGATAGCTTGGCTTGCAGCATCAGGCAACAGCAGCTGCATTTGCAGATGCAGCATCAGTACAATCTGCAGCCATGTGATTGTTTTTTGCAGCAGGCCTCCATGCAGGCACTCTGAATCAGCAGGAAACGTTACATGAGCAGTAGCAGGGCCGCAAATCCAGCAGCTGAGCATCAGCATCTGTTTGGGGTTACCTAGTCAGATTTCAAGAAGCAAAGTAACAGCCGCAATTGTTCCAGCATTCTGAGACGTCGTTAGCCGATGTAAAACTTCCGTTCTGTGGCAAGCTTATGCTTCATCAACAGGGTCATGTGCCTGCACCCCAAGAACACAGCTGAGGCATCATACCATTGCCATTGTCCGTGTCGCAGGAGAACTGGTTCTCAGGCCCGCTACCAGTGAACGGCAACAACAGAAACCTGATTGTTTTGCGAGCAAGGCAAAATAATTTCTCAGGCAACCTATCAGTGGATGTCTGGACGTTACCAAGGCTCATAACACTCGACCTCACAAACAATAGGTACGTTTTTTCTAGGTCTTTTGGAACATAGCAGTGAGCAGGTGCATACCCTGTCATCAGGATTGCCAGCTACTTGTGAGGCGCAATGATAGTGTCTTATCTAGTTGCTATCTAGCAGTAAGCACCCGCTGCACTGATGGCTGATGTGTGGCCGTCCGTAAGGTAACTAAGTAGCGGTCTGTCAGTTCCTGCCCAGCCACAGCGGACCCTGGCTAGTACCGTAGTATGCACCCCACCTCAAGTTGAGTGCTGGTTGGTAAGAGTTTCAAGCGCTCACTTAAACACTTCTTTGCTTCCTATTGACACTCCTGCATCAAGTAGTGTGTCACCAGTTTGATACTGTCATATCTGACTCAGCTGTCGCCGCAAATTTGAATTTCCTGCAGCATGTCCGGTGAGCTTCCCCAGAGAGCCTCGCCTTCCAGTCAGCTCAACCGGCTGTTCTTAGGCGGCAACAACTTCAGTGGCAGTGTGCCCTGGGGATTTGCTGATTCAAGTCAGCTGAGTGACTTGGACCTGGGGGATAACCCTTGGATATCAGGAACGCTGCCTAACTTAGAGTAAGTATCTGTACTACGGTAGCGTTCAACATCAGCAGCTTGTTTGTTGAATAGACGGACCTGCGTCTCATCTCTCCCCCTCTGCTTGCCTCTCACAGCTAGCAAATGTCCTGCAGCGGACTGGCATGGCCGCATGCATATTGTGATCGCACTCAGCATTCATGCTGGTTAGTGCATCTGCTGAATTGCGCTGCCGATAATACAACATCTTAGAAGCCTTGATCCTGTTGCTGGTCAGGTGGATGAGTGGTCTTGTGACCTTTGTTATCAGCAACACTCGTATCCATGGCACCATCCCTCGTGAGTTAGGCCGTCTGCCGTTCCTGCAAACGGTGGATTTGCACAACACGCTCATGACATGCTGCCGCAATGAAGACGAAGCACACGAGAAAGCAGCAAATGGCAGTTTGGTGCCGGACTTCCTGGTCATGGACAGGAAAAACACGCAGCAGCCAATTATTGATTTCAGGGTTGCAAGTAGAGATGCGGATTTCGCTCACTTTCTGAATACTGGAGGCAACATGACGTAGGTATCTAAAAGCATGCAGCTAGCAGCCTGGTCATGTACATGTGTTGATACTGCATGATAATTCCCGCTGTCGCTTTCCGAGGTGAATTGTTTGTTGCTTATTCCAATCTGGCATGCAAATCCTTTTCAACCACTGCCTGTTGTCTTGATGGCTCGTAATTACTCCCAAAAGAAGCTTGATCACCTCGCATGAAAGTCTGTGTGCGGTCAGTCCCCTGACTCTCAAAAGCTCTCGTGGGGGATGTGTTTTTTGTTTGTCACTTTTAGGTGTCCTACTGTTCGAAGGAAACGGGAAGGATCTTTTGCGTTCGGTTCTGGAGTATTACGTCCAGCCAACCTCTCCGGCCAGACCTGGTTTGTTGACCCAGAGTACTACTGGTTCACGGAGTGCTCTTGTCTTGAGGTAAATGTCAAGCTCCTGCTTTGGGTTTGTTTGTTCAGTTTCTTTGACATTTGGGATTGCTAATTGGTGATAAGGCAGCGTATGTCATCATCCATGTATCAGATGTTGCACCTCCATGGTGACATCGCGAGGTTTGCTGTGACACCTACCCTGAACCATGGCGTTGCAACATCTGGTGTAGAGGCACATCTTCTGTTCACAACTACAGACTGCACTCGTGATGGTGTTCGCTGTGGTTTCTGACTTTTGAGTATCGCGTTGCAACATCTGGTACAGGGCTTGCCTGCTGTTTACAACTCCAGGCTGTACTCAAAGTTTGCATTGCTTCTTTCACGCTTGCAGGGTTTCAAGCCGAGCAAGGAGCACAACATCTCCATCCAACGCCTCTGGTGTGCTGACGGCCACGGCAACAGCAGCAGCAGCAGCAGCTGCGTCAACATGACGGTCACAACATGTTCTCCTAGAAATCCTGATGACTTTGAGCAGCCTGTGCTGACAAGGCAGCAGCTGGCAGCATTGATCATCTGCGGTTTAGCGTTTTGTCTTCTGATGATCATGATGTCGAGTGTCACGATCAACATGTGTATTGCGAGAACGGGCAAGATAAGGCGTCAGCTAGACTGGTGGCATAAGCATCTGGCTGGTATGCCCAAGTCCGGGAAGATGAGCATCGTTGTGACAGACATTGAAGGCTACTCAGGTGAAAAGCAACGAACGGTAAACATATGAGAAGTTTTCTATACATGAGTTCATTCTGTGACTGGCTTTACAGAAGTTCTAACTTGCGTGGCTACCTCAATATGCATAATTGAGTTTGGTTATACATATGATTGTACCGCATCTCAATCAACGACTGATTATGGGTTGTGTATGCTACAGATTTGTTCAAGCGCTGTCCCGAGCTGATGTACAAGGCCCTAACACTTCATAACAATGTCATACGGCGTTGCAAATACGAGCACTGCGGGTCTACAGTGCAGCAAGAGGGTGACAGCTACACCTTGGTGTTTCATGAAGCATTTGATGCAGTGGCTTTCTGCCTACAGGTTGGTCATTCTCAGTTATATATATATGTACACGGAGATTGCTTCAGGTGACTGACTGTGTGACCTTCTGAAAGCAGGTTGAAACAATAGCCATGGCTCGTCAATGCCTTTTCAAGGATGTGCTGCTGCTAAGAACTGCTGTTGCTGCTGCCGCTGCTGCTGCTGTAGGCTCAGCAGGCTCTGTTGGATGTGAACTGGCCAGATGGCTTGATGGATCCTGATATCAGCGTAGGTCACAACAGTAACAATAGCACACACTCGAAACAAGGGAGGCGGAGTAAATGTGAGTGGCGTGTCTTGACAACAAGCTGTGTACCATCACAGTATATGATGTATGTCTATTTATCGTATGGACGCTGACACACTGTCAAATATGTGCTGCTGCTGCTGATTGAGAAATTCTCTTGCTTTTTGCATCTTGTACTGATGGACAAGTAATCTGACCAACAAGCTTTCCTTGCATGTCGTATTGCTGTACTGCTGTAGTCTGACATTTGTCGCTTGTCATGTACCGCTGTATTTCTTTACTGTGTTATGTGTGTGTGAATATGTGTGTGCAGTCAGTCAACTTGAGGGTATGTCGTCTCTGTTTGCTGGCGGACCAAGCAGCTGGCTCAAGAAGTCCAAGTTGCAGAACAGCAAACAGCAAGGTATTCACTACTTGAGATGCTTTGGGTGTCATTAAGAATGTTTTCCTTCTCCTAACCGACCATAACACACACCTTCAGGAAGAGGAACAACCGCAATGGATTCTGTGTCACATGAATGAGAAGTCTTGCATCTTCATACGTCTTGTATTTGTGGCATAGATGCGATGTGTAGTTGGATGCTTTGTGTCCATGCAGTCTGCTGTGCAACGGCCACACACAGATTCGTCAGACATTGTTGTTCCCGGTGTATGTCTGTTCACCTGAGAATTTTGCAATGAACATGGAATGCATATAAAATATGAAGAACATAAGATATCAATGCGTATATTCGTGAAGATGATGTTGTGTGTGCTGCTGTTGTCCATAGGCACCAGTGCCTCTGCTCCTGTTGCATCAGCAGACAGCCTAGCTCTCACCCTCAGCACAGTAGCTGCTGGATCACCTCCGACTACTGCTGCTGCTGCTGGACCTTTAACAAGTCCTACGTCGCCATCAGCACCAGTTGTCTTTGGCTCGCATGTGAGCAGGTCCCGGATGTTGGATCTGTTCAGGAGTCACAGCAGTGCTACTGCTGCTGTTTTCAATGGTCTTAGAGTCAGGATGGGTGTAGCTACTGGTGTGGTTGAGGCGCAGACTGAACATAGCAGTGAGAGTGCTTTGGCTAATATACTGAACAGCGCCTTGTTCAAGTTGGCTGTTGGTGAGTGCAGTCGGAGCCTATAGAAACATCTTACGGTACCAACGTCTTGGTTGAAGTTTTGTCGTGCTTGACAGGTCATGCTTGCTTGCCTCAATGCCTGCTGGGTGTGATTTCAAGCTCATCAATTCTGTTCGAATAGGATTCTGGGTATGTATTGGCATATTTGGTGTGCTTGGCCGTCTACTTCTGACATGCTGGTGTTGTTGTTGCAACTACCATCTGTCGAGGCGACAACAACAACACCAGCATGTCACAAGTAGAGGTATTGTATTACCAACGATTGATTTGCTTCGGCTGTGTTACAGATCTACATCATAGTCTGCATTACATATCACTCATTGTAATATACTGTATGATGCATGTAATCTGTGTATACAGATGTGAGTGATGCTGGTAATGGTGGTCAGATCCTTATGGAGTCTGAGACCTTTCATCGCATCAAGGAGGAGCTTCACCCTCTTGGTGCAATTGACTCCAACGGCCTGAACTACAACAAACTGGCTCAGAGGACGTCGCTGTGGCATCTGCTGTTCCTGGGATCTCTTTGTAGCAGGAGGTAAGCACTTGTATGTTACTCCTTACATAACTATGCTTCTGGTTGCTTTTTCCCCCAAAATCTTAGCTAGGCGCGCATGTGCGTACACATCAATTGCAAGGTTGATGGTTATGTTCTTGGGCGCTTGTGATTTTGTTCGCTGCGCTTCAGGCGGGGTGAAGTGCTTGAGGTTGATGAGGCCGTGGTTCTAGACATGGGTGAATACACAGTGCCCTCTCTACCACCACCAGCAGCATCAATGAGAGTTCATGCTGCCAACGCAACAAAGAGATTCCTCAAGTTATCGACTTTGATGCCAAGCCGGTATGATGGAAGGGGCAGGGGGCATCAAGATCATCATGATGGTGGTGGTTGGGAGTTGACGGATCTTGCTGGGATCCCGGTGAAGGATGCTGCTGCTGCTGCTGCTGTGTGGGAACATAAGGGAGGTTCTGGCATTGTAAGTGTATAAATTGCTGGACAATGCAGAATGATTAAGTACACTAAATCAGTATCAAGGTGCACTAAGTAGTGTTGCTGTAAGAGAGGATCTTATGAAGAGGTGTCATAAATGTGTGGTAGACTCCTCTGCAGGCGGGTGCACAGCTCGATCTCTTCATGATTTGACCAAGATTGTGTCCCTGACACATAAACTCTACTTGATTCACAACAGCCAGTGCTCTTGGTCTGTTGTCTTTATGATCAGAACGCCATGGAGTTATCTCACGATTTGATGTGCTGCTTTCAATTGCAGAATGCAACTTTGGACCGCGAACAGCACACCAGCTTCTTACCTGGATCAATGAAGCACCATTTCCTCTACCACCATACTGCTGCTGCCGGTGCATTCACTACTGCAAGTGACAATCAGCAGCTGATAGCACCAGCCGCAAAGCGTCCCAGAGTACGTCTCGTACAGATTCTTCCCCCTGCTTTGGTAATTAGGGCATCTGTTTGGGGCAATAAGATGTCACTGAAGGACAGCTGGGTATGTATGGATGCGCCGTACTTCGAAGCACCAGGTAGGTGCATTTGCAACTACAGCATATACTTCTCTGTCAAACTTCCAGTTGCTCCACATGGTGTTTGTTCCTTTTCCACACAAGCAGAACGGAAGTTCTTTCTTGGTACATGTGAGTAGCATGCACTTCTTGTGCTTTCTACAACTCCTTTGGTATGCTGGTGTACTACATGTAATCCAGCAGTTGCAGTCGTATCAAGGTGTGCATGTGTTTGTAATGTGCAGGTGCATTGGAAGCTCCTCTTGGTCCGTCTCTGCCTCACACTTCTCTCAGTCTCGGCAAAAGCATTCGCAGCGCATCAGAATCTACACCAACACAGAGAAACCGCCAGCAGCAGCAGCAGCAGCAGCGGCCACAGGATTCTGGTGTCACCGCAATAGCAGCGGCAGCAGAAGCAGATGCTAAGAATGTCCTGAGTGTGGTCAACTCAGCCTCTGGGAGCCTATCAAGCAGCTTCTCAGCTACTCACCAGCAGCAGCAGCAGCAAGCTGTTGAATCAGAATCCCTGACGAGCCAATCCAGCATCACAGCAGCAGCAACAGAGCAGCAGCAGCAGCAGCAGCCGGTGCGTGCGTTCTCAATTCCACGGTCAGCTGGGTCGGGCTGTGGCCCCTCCATCATCAAGAACCCTATCCCTCCAGTAACAATGGTGTTCCTGTGTGTTGAGGGCGCCAAGGTCTTTGGATCCAGGAAGAAGCAGCTGCTGAAAGATGTTCACAGTTTGCTGTCTGTGCTGCTTATGGAGGCGCTGCGTCATGTGCCTGGGGGGTATCTCTGCAGGATGCAGGTGGGTGGGTGGTGCAGCAGTCACAGTCTTTTTGAGAGTCACTCAATCAAAACAGCAATGCACAATTGCAACACGTCTTTCTATGTTCATGTATACACACTGTGATAATTGTGACAACTGGGGGAGGGGGGGGATCTGTTCAGAATGCAGGTCAGTGGATGGTGTAGCAGTCTTGGTGCTGTTGAGAGTCATTCTTCTAAAGCTTTGCTGCAATACGCGACTGCAAATGGTTCTCCTGGGCCGTTGTATACACTGTGAAGTATTGCTGCATAAGCCTTGCTAATACTTGCGTGCATGATTCCTTGCACTGTGTGCATGGCGGGGCCTGCAAGGAATCATGCAAGGAATCATGCAAGGAATCATGCAAGGAATCATGCAAGGAATCATGCAAGGAATCATGCAAGGAATCATGCACGCACTCCGTGCAAGATTTTTGGCAACAAACTGTAAGGCTGTTATCTGAGAGTTGTGATGATGTGTTTTGTGTGTGTGTGTTGTGATTGTGTTTGTTCAGGAGGGTGATTTGAAGTACATGATTGCATTCAGCAGTGCCAGATCAGCACTTGAGTGGTGCCTGGTGGTGCAAGAAGCAGCAATGTATCTGGACTGGCCTGACACCAAGTGAGTAGATCTGGTACCGGTTTCATTCATTTCACTCAACACATGGAACAGATATATCTATGTCATATGAGAGGATCAATCTAGACAGTGTCACCGAGTTGTCTGGCATCCTTTCACAGCAATTTAGAATATAATATACTAATATGTTATACATTATAAATTCGATTCAATTAATGTACATGTTATGTACAGAAATGATCTCAGCCTGTTTGTGTTGTGTGATTCAGAAGTGCTTTTTTCCAAGTGATAGCTAGTGGTTATTATCATGAGCATCATGTTGGTGTCATTGTTGCTCTACTTTCTACCTGTCTACTCCTCAGGTGGCAGAAGCAGAAGATCAATCAGCTGACTCCTGAGTATGACTCAGATGGTCGTCTGATGTTCAGAGGTCCTAGGTTGAAGATGGGTGTCTGTGAGGGAGTGCCTAGAACGATCATACCTGACCATTTGGGAAGGTGAGAGATATACATGCTTACGGAGCCTTAAATTTGGGGCATTTCCGCGTGATTTATTTCTCGGCACTTTGAGATGATGTATTCCTCGGCGCATTTTGACATGATATTTTTCTCGGCATTTCTCAGAGATGCGTACAAAATTAATATTTCAATCAGTTGTTATTGTATGCGTTCTCTCCTTGTCGCTTTGCAAACAAAAACCAATCTTGCACTCATCTTGACCTCCTGTCTTGCAGAATAGCAGTACAGGTTATAACATTCAATGTCGGCGTTTGTTGAGATCTTTTGACACATTTGCTCTACACTGTGCTCAATATAAATTGTGACGTTGTGCGACGTGTTCTTCTGTCTTGCAGGGCTGATTATCATGGTGCCTCTATCAACCAGGCAGCAAGGTATATGGATGCAGCAGCACATGGTGGCCAGATCGCCTGTGAGGCGCAAATGGCAATAGCAGTATTGAGCCAGTGGCAACCACCAGCAGCACCAGCACCAGGACAAGCAGCAGCAGCAACAGAGAATGGACAGGTTTATGGTGCATCATTATCACCAGTGTCCGAGGCTCTGGATTATGTTCCCAGGACACAATCTGCACCTGCTGCTGCTGATAGATGTGGCGGATTTGCAGCTGAAGAAAACCAGCAGCACCAGCACCAGCAGCACCAGCAGTTGTTACATCAGCAACCAGCTGATTGCGGCTTATCCAGCTCTCCTGCTGTTGCTGCTGCCGCTGCTAATGGAGTCAACAGCAGCAACACCAGTGAAGAACCAGGTGTTGCCCCTGTGGTATCACCATTCTTGGCAGCAGCAGGTATTTCAGTAGATCAAACACCGTTAGAAACAGCCACAGTAGAAACTTCTCCTAATGATGATGTTGATAATGCCTTGGCTCCAGCACAGTCAGCAGGTGATGTCGTTACAGCACAGGTTGCCGGCAGCAGCAACAGCAGCAGCACAACAACATCAACAGCAGCAGCTGCAGCAGCAGTGGGCAATGGTTTAGCAAGTTATAGTAGATCAGGTCTGGGTATCAGACTACACAAGCTACAGCTGTTCAAGAAGGAGCCAGCTGTTGCTGAGACTGCTGGTGAGAGCCAGGTTTCTGGGACCTCTGGTGTGACGCTCAGAGGTGGGACTCAGAGTGACCATGGATCGAGTACAGCAGTTCAGGCTTCAGGGACCTCTGGTGATTTGGTACAATCAGGGCAGCAGCAGCAGCAGCAGCAGCTACCGCAAGGCTGGGAGGGATTGCCATTGCACTTGAGTACCACCACCAATACAGCAGCAGTAGCAGCAGCGACTGCTGTAGCAGACCATAAGCCTCTGTTTGGGCTGGCTGATGTCCCCAAAGTTCAAAGTGAAGTTCAGATTCACCACATAGGCAGCTTCAGATTCAAGGGAAATCCGCAACCTCTTGATATGGTGAATGTCATGTTGACCAGCTTGACAGGTAGACAGGGGTTCTTTCCTGTAGACCCACCAAAGGGCAAGGGGAACAGAGTTGCAGCTCGATCTGGCGTGGCAGCAGCAGCAGCGGTACCGCTGCCGGCCTTGGCTCAGCAGTACAGATCACATGTGCCTGATCATATTCTACAGCAGGAGATCTCTGCATCACAGAGTTTCAATGATAGGCATCGATTGAGATCAAGTTCTATGCCTGTTCAGCGCAGCGGTCGGTTGTTTGCTCTCGATGGAGGCAATGCAGCAGCGAATGCACCAGCAGCAGTGGCTGCTGCTACTCCTGCATCTGTGTTTACCAGGTTGCATTCCCGCAGAACAGGGGATCTTTTGCCGACTCTCGGACCTGACAGCCAGGCTGCTGCTGCTGCTGCTGACAGCTCGGCAGCAGACACCCTGACCAATGATGCCCATTTCTACAACGGCAGAATCAAGCAGCAGCGAGGCTATGCAGCAGCCAGCAACGGCAGCAGCAATGCCGGTAGACGCGGTCAAGGTCTGTTACCTGTGTTTGACAGATCTATGAGTGCAGTAGTGGGTGGTCGCTACAGCTACCCTTTATCAGCTGGTGACGTCATGAATACACAGAGGTTTGGGGCGCCTGGTAAGAATGCTGGTGGGACTTGGGGTGACAGGCATTCAACAGCGTTTAGTGTTGCTGCTGGTGGTGGTGGTGGTGGTGGTGGTGGGGTTCGTGGTGGTGTTGTATGTTCACGGGCAGTTAAGGGGGTTGAGCGATCCGATACAGAGGTGGCTGATGCAGAGCACATGGTGTAGGTGTTGTGAAGCACGCATGTGCTGCACAAGCCAGTATGACTTTGAAAACTCGACACTCGGGAGTTCTTTTTGCATCTGGGTTGCTGACTACATAGGTTGCGGTGACAAACCAGCATTTTGGAGTTTGCTTGCGAAGCATTGCATGTGGGTTCTAAAGGGTCAAGAGGCAGTAGATGCATGCAAGATAACAGGTTGAGTTGTCACTGCAAAGGCATATCAACTCAGCCATATCCTATTGCTTGATGGATTCTGAGTCTTCAATCGCTTGAACAGATGCATACTGCCAAAGTGTTGTTGTTGTCTTAGATTATTGGGTTGACTAAGTTGCTGAAAATAGTGTTTGCATAGACAAACGTTCTGCTGGTTATGGGCTGGGTTTCTGTTGAGAAAATCTGTTATTGTTGCTGTACTCTCTGTCATTCCAAGGTAATCGCATGATTGTAGCACTGTGTTCAATAATTTGTGTTTTACAAGAGTTCACAATTTGCAACACACATGGTGGGATTCTGATGTTACTTGGTTGTGCCAAGGCCATAACATGGGATTTCGCATTTGCTCATTGCTTTGGCCTTCAGCAGCTTTGCTAATAGCCACCTTATGGGTCTTGTTGTGCAGCAACCTGACAGTGCTGTTTTACACACGTTGCTTTAGTGCAGTCCGTGCAGCACACATGGACTTCCTGTTCATGAGACTGACAAAATAGATCTACTAGTGTCCAGTGGAGCCTTCAACAGTTACAGGGTTTGCTGCAATATCA
>LWCB01011188.1:0-16564 GCA_001630525.1 Coelastrella sp. M60
ACAAGGCGGTGATTACTATCCCAACTCACTTGTGAAGGGGGAGACCACCCAAGACCACCCTCCCTACCTTACTAAGAGCACGGGGCGAACCCAGGTGGGGACATCTTAGCAAGGGCGATCGCGTTTGTTAGATCGCTTCCTTGCCATGTTGCTTGCATATGAAGCGAAGCATGAAGTCGCTCTTGATGTGATGCCATGATGGGACCCAGTCCAAAGTACTACTCTGGCGGCACAGTTGTCCACTGTACTGCTGTAACAGAGCTGCTGTACATCGCGTGCATGCACCTTGCATCAAAAGTTGGTTGAACTTGTGTAATCATCACTAATGGACACTGGCCACAACAGAGCAGCCAAGGTTTCCGTGCCCCAGATTCATGACATATGTGCCGCTGGCCAAAGAGCCTCCGAGGCTTCCAGGGCCTGTCTACCAGCCTGTCTGCAGCAGCGCTCTGACTCAGCTGCTGCTGCTGCTGCTGCTGCTGCTGTCATCATCGACTTCAACATTTAGACCAGTGCCCAGCATCATGGAGTTGGCTTGGACTGCTGCTTCTAAGTGTTGCCATTGCGCTTCACCCAATCCTGTTGTTAACCTCTGTTGTACCATCTGTGGAAAGCAGAAGCATTCTGCTGTGACTGCACACTACTTATAAGTATGGCATATATAGTCGCTAGCTTCATAGCCTTTGCCTTCAAACAGAAGAGCAGCCTCGGCCTCATGTGTATAGTATTGTTCTTTTGAGAACTTTTGAAAAGTCATTGTAACGATAACTCAAGATAACCGTTGCGGCAGCTTCTGCTACTGCAGAGGCTCGCCTGGCAGTGCCATCATTCTGTAAAGAGAATGGGTGGTTACCAACAATCAATCAAGAATCTTGTGGTTCTAATGAGCCGCTTGCGGCATCTGCAGTTGTCAATATATGTGTTGGTGATGTCATCACAGGCTCGTGCTGCTTGAATACCTCCAGCCCAGTGTCATTGCCAGTTGCATGTGCAACTGCTGCTGTTGACTGGCTCGCTGTGTCTTGGCTGCTGTCTGCGGTAGTGGCAGCAGCACTGCTTACAGATATTACGTCTGCTTCTATATAATCTTCTATCTGCCCTCCTGTTGTCACTGCTACTACTGCTGCTGTTGTTGGCAGTACTGCCTCTGTTTCTGTTGTTGACTGGCCAGCATCAGTACCCCCTATAATAACCGTGCCTGGCTCCATGTAGTCCTCCAATGGCTGTGATTGCCCCTCTGATGAGACACGCTGCCAAGTTTCAGTGCTGAGGCTGCTGTTGTTGGCACTGCTGCTCTGAGCCGGCTGCTGAGGGACTACTTGCATGCTCTGATCCGTTTGCATCCCTTCAGCTGATGTAGGCTGCTTGTCCTGCAGCGCGGGTGCTGGCTCAGTATCTGGTATAACGAACACAGTTGTGTTGTTCATTAATGGCAGCAGCAGCATTTGATCTGTCTCCATGGGCTCACTGTCTGTTGATATTGGCAACACTGTTTCAGCTGCAGGCAGCAGCTCTTTTTGCAACTCTGTATCAGTGCTGGAGCTGTACAGAGGGACCGATATGATATCTGCATCTGAGGACTGTGGCAGCAGACTGGGGGGGCTGCTGCTGGTGGTGCTGTTGCTAATGCTGTCCTCGTCAAGTTGCGGAGGTAAGATCTCAGTTTGCTGCAGGTCCAAGATTGCCGACAGTGATTTACCCAGTTCTGCCAGAGTGTTGTTGTCCTTGAGGACCTCCAAGTGACCATAGTCCCCAAGCTCAGTGATGTTGGCATCATCAGTAATCCTGTCACAAAGTACAAATACATCAAGTGTGAGTAACAGTTCCATAAGGTGCTTTATGTCTTCCACAAGTATGTTAGTTTGGCACTCTGCTGTTGCTGTTGTTTTGTGTTTTCAAGCAGGAGAGTGTCATATCATGACTTCAGAGGGTGAAGTACTGCTGAAGCAGTCCCAGATGGTGACAATGCTACATCACCACAGAAATGCACCATGCCAACTGCGCACAAGCAGTTACTGAGCCTGGCATAGTACACTGCCATACCTGTAGCACTGCCTGAGACTCTGCATGCTGACTGTGCCATCCCCTCCAGTTGTCACCAAGGGGGTGCTGGTCAGTAGCGGCTTGTTCTCACGGATGTTGGGGAAGTCCCAAGTGACAGATGTGCCTTTCCCAACAGCTGCAAGAAGCACAATATACAAAATAATCCATAGGGACATAACAGCAGGCAGCCTGTGATTGAACTATGCACACATTTCTGTCCTAGGTAGTCCCTGCTATCAGGCCCTCATAATACAAAAGTCAGGAGTACCAGCCCGTCAGCTCACCATATATGCAGTGTGTGGGCACGCCTGGTACTTTGCCTTTCGCAAGAAGGGCATCCAGTTCGTGAACCTGTTTCCACGCTCGATAGGTCACAGTATCGCCTATGTCCCGCATCACTTGCTGCATCATTGAGGTGGTGTATGTCTTGCGCCCTGTTACAACGATCCGGCGGTTGGCTCCGTAGGCGCTGGAGTACGGCAGCAACATGGACAAGCCAGCCAGCCCCATGGTTGCCTTGAAGAAGATTCCAGATACGTAGTTGGATAGAAGTCTGTCTACACTGAAGAGCGCCGCCGTGCTGACTCGATCTTTAACAACCTCCACAGTGTCCTTCACGGCCGCGGCGGCGGCGACGCGTTTGCGTGATGCATCACCGTCGGGAACGCTGCCAGTCGCGGCCGGCCGGACTCTGCGCCTTGGCTTCCTCACTCGCATGCGGCTGCTGGAGGACACCGGTACCTCAATCGTCTCCGTTTCGTAAGGGACGCTGATAACTCCGTCTAGTGATAGAGGAGGCTGATAGCTGTCAGTGTCAGCCTGCATGCTTGCTACTGCTACTGCTACTTCTGCTGAATGGTTGGCTGCAACGTCTGCTGCTGCTCTGCCAAAAGGCAATTTGACCCAGTCATTGATATTGAAGTCCACAGACCCCAGGCGCACTGCTATGGCCTGATCGGTAGTGCCACCATATGGTGTCGAGACAGAGATAAACCCTGCAATGTACTGCTGACTGCACAGAGACCAACAAAAAAAATTTGATGTCATATGTCAGCATGATCTGCTCTACAGGGGCATCATGCTTGTGGACTCGACTTGTCTGGACAGTTGTAGGTTCATGCTGAATTGTGTCAATGCCTGTGCCGCGCAGTGCAGTGCAGACTGCTACTAGACTTCAAGGCTTGAAGTTGTGTGCAGTAATTCCTAGTCCCTCTACCACCAATCAGCTGGCGATACAACTACATGGCTCATCTACATGCCAATGTGTAGCAGTACCTGGTAATGAAGTGCAGCAATAATGGCTGACTGCACTGTCAAACACCCACGGCTGCCAAAGAATGTATAACTGCTGTGCAGTACATCAAGAGCCTGTATCATCCTGCAATCTACGGCTACACCCACATGCTCACCTCCATGTTGGGTCCCTATGCAGCAATGCCAGTGTCACGAGGCCTCCCATTGAGTGACCAATGATCACCGCCTTCTTGCCGCAATTCTGTCTAACTATGGACTCAATCCTTGAGGCCAGAGCACTCAGCTGCCCTGCCTGCTCCATACCCAATAAATGTAACCTCCAGTCAAAAGGAGCCCCAAACATGTCTTTTCCAAGTGTGTAACCAAACTCCTCTGTCAAGTATGATGTCAAATTTGTGTAGGAGGATTGCCAGAGACCATACTCTGTGCCTGAGGGGCCCCCAGGTTCAATGTACACCTTTACACCTTTGTTATTGCTGAACCTGTAACACCATTTGTACATGTATACTTCCTAGTCAGTGGTGGGTGGGGTGTCTGTCTATGCTGACATGGTTGATGCATGCACGACAATGCGCTCTGGTGAACATGAACACAATGGGCTGCTGTATTCCAGGATGTCCAAGGGGCCACACAAGTGATCATCCTACTTGACGACACTACCCTGCCATAAGTCATCAAAGCAAAGGCATGTTGTAATAGAATCCTACACATGTTGATAAGCTGACAAGCTGCCTCGCATAGGCATAGAAGCATAGCTACAAATATGGGTACAACATTTTGTCCATTGTGCAGTTATAACTCACGTCTTTCTTCTATAGTTGTACTTGGTTTGTACCATGTACATCCAGCAGTTGAGTCCTGTTGGTAGAATCAATTTGGCTGATGGCGGCCAAACTGTTGTATTGCTGCGGCGCCCAACACATGGTGATCCTGCTACAAAGCCGTTGTATGTGGCATTGATTTGACTGGCCATGATGCCTACAAGCACAGCAGCAGCAGCAGCAGCAACTGTACGGGGATTCGCCAACTATTCTATGGGCACAAGAACACTGCTCTTTGCTGTTACGCAAAGAAGCCGAGCCGAAGGAATGATGTCGTGAAATAACCAGCTCCCACATCAGCAACCGTAGTATGGTGTGTTCAGGAGTACACGCTGGGAAGACATTCCTAGACGTAGACTGAAGTCAATAATGGGCAACTCAGAGACAGCGCGCTGCTGGCTGCTGGCTGGCTTTGAACGTGATGAGCTGTTTATAATCTGCAATGTGGATGTCGTGCCTTGCAGCTGAGAGATTGCCTTGGCCCCGACAACGTACCGGGTAGGATGACTATTGGATGCTTGTATTCGCTGCATGCTTGCTGCGCACAAGCACCTGTAACAACTAGCAACCATACTGCAAATGCGTAAAGTGAGGCCTTCATCCGCCCACGACCTGTCCGTCAAGGCAACATCTGCAGGTACAGCCTATGCACACGCTGAATAGAGTTGCAACACCAGCTCCGGGAGTAAAGTACAAATCTATGCGATGTTTAAGTTTGCATGGGTGTATTTGGCAGCTGCCAGCGCTGTGGAATGATCAGCAATAACAGTCGAACCTTACCAGCTGACACGATGTCTGTTGATCTATGAAAGGCAGACAAAATCTACCAGCAAATCCTGCGGAATACCTAGCGTGGTCCATCGTGCAAAAGCACTGAAGGTCCCAGCAAGGTCCCAACGAGCTGACGACCCGAGGGTATCTTGTGGCAAATAGAGACTGCAATCTTGGCATGCCCTGTACGACATGAACCATGAATCATCAATTGATGTACTTACATGCATTACAGACTGTAATGACCCAACAGCAGGCGCTGGGAAGCTGTGGTCGTCCAAGAGTAGTGTATTCACCCTCTCCGGCCACAAGGTGCTTAGACATGAAAATAATGAACATCTGAACTTATCATCATGTACGCCTGAAGACAGATAACTACATCACAGTCCTGGTTCTGATTGGATGCATCGCCCTTGGCTGTCCCATGTGTGGAAAAAGCCTCCTGGCAGGAGAACTCTAGAGAAGCAAGCACACACATGTATAAGCAGCCCAAGAAGCCATGCCCTGTTATCCAAACATACTGGAAACAGTGGCCGCAGGCCCCTTTGACCAGGGGCTTGCATTTGCTGCAAAGCGTCCAAGCTTCTCAATGTAAGCATACTGAGTGTAACAGACCCATGCGTCAATCATCAACTTTACAACAACCTGCAAACCCTCATGCAATGGGTTGCCGGGCATGAGCAAAGCACGAACAAGATACAAGTAGCTTGCCATTGTGCAGTAATTTGCCACTCTCCTCTCTGCTGCAAGTGCCCATATGGGAGCAACTGATCACTAAGGATTATGTCCTTACAGATGCATATGCAACGACACAACAATGTGCCCCTACCACTGATGCACCCAACGATGTTGAAAATGATCACAAGCTACAAGATCAAGACTGCATACCATATCCGGTTGCAATTCCCTGATAATTAGAAGACATCTGCCAACTTTCTCTACTCGGTCACACTGTTAACCATGAGCTGAGATCACCACAGGCAGATTCACGAACACTTCAGGTGCATAATGAATACAAAGAAAGTACACGACCAAGTAGGTGATCAAGGTGCTGCAGAACCAGCTCAATCGATTGGTTTGGAGTCCGCTAATGACAGCAACAGATCTGTAGCTACTGGTTGTGGAGTACTCCACAACCTGACTAGTCAGCTGGAAGCTCAACGGGATGGTGATACTTCGCCACTGCAGCATATATGCCACAAAATGCATTACGTCCTTACTGCATACACAAGCAACAGTGCTCAAGCAGGGAGCCAGATTTTTATTCCAAGAGGCGTAGTCAGAAACACCTGTGACACAGAGCTACCAGCAACCACAGCACAACTGTTGACCATGCTGCTCTGAACCATGTGCGCTCAATCCTGAAGCATGCTGCACTGCTGACAAGAAAACACCTTGGGGTGTATTTACAACATACCAAGCAAGGAATGACACCATAACTGGCTCACAGTCACCAGGAATGAGGATACACTTCCCAAGCACAGGGCTGTTAGGCAAATGTGTGAAGTCAAAGTCAAACCCTGACTGCTTCACGTGAATGAACTCACACATTGCAACATAATACTGCTCACATCGGCGCCACACAACACGACGCTGGCCAATGGGCATTCCTCAAAATAAGAGGAGAGCATCTGTGCATGCGCTATCACGCAGTGACCATATCAACAGATCACAGGTATGTATATGCTGCCACCACACAGAAGGGGCTGAGGAACAGGGGCTGTCTCAACAAACTGGATCATCTGTTGTTTTCACTGGCATGAATCATTTGTTTTACACTAGTTACCCTTCGGCTGTTGTCATACATGAGTTCCGGGTCTCAAGTGTCCTTACGCCTGCAAAGAAGCTGCTCCAGCAAGCTGTATTGCTGCATTGAAAGGCTCCAGAACCTCCATTATCTCATCAAAGCTGGGACGATCCTGCGGGTCATACTCCATGCAAGCCTGGCCTAACGCAACCAGAGCATCAGGAACATCTGGGGGGAATACCAGGGACATCTTGTCACAGCACACAGCTCTGACGACCGCTTGATGAGACATCCCTGCCCAGGCTCGGCTGCTAGACACCATCTGCAAGACAACACGAGTAGCGCAAGAGCTCAATAAGAGACTTGCGCAGCAGATTGTAAGCAGGACAGCAAACTGGCATGACAATGTAGACACTGCTACCTGTTTCCACATGCAGGTTGGTAGTAAGCAGCAGTGACATTGTCACTACAATGCCCAGCTGTCAAGGCGTCAAGTGCACAGGATGGTGCATTTCTCACCCCAGGAAATTTACTCAAGGTCAATCACACACACCCAACCCTGCACCCACCTGCCACAGCAACACCCCAAAGGAGTAAACATCTGCGGCCTTGCTTGATATCCCCTTCTCCAGCAGCTCTGGAGGCATGTGGGTTATGGTGCCGTAGGTCTTGGTGACCACCTTACTCTTGTGTTCCAAAACCCGGGACAAACCAAAGTCAGACACCTTGGCCGCAAAGCCACGATCAGCAAGTGATGCAGAAGCATCAGCACTGCAGACATGCCACACATTGCACAATGAGCAAGCAACAAGGTTGATGAGGCAACGGTACACCGGCCAAACTTTGTGAATGCATTTCATGAAGCACCTGTCGCTGCACAGTCGCTGGATTGAATGTACACTTTGCACTCTATGCACAATGCCTGAGTGGGACATAGTATGACAAACAGGTTCTCTCACCTTGTCAACAGCACATTGAAGGCGGAAAGGTCACCGTGTATGATGCCCGCATTGTGCAGCATCAGCATTCCTGAAGCAATCTCTGTAGCAGTTGAAACCACCTTCATCAAGCTGACAGGGCCACTGGTTGATTCCCGGAGCCATCCACAGTCAATAGCATCCTGTACAAGCAAGCACAGGCGTGATCTTCAAAAGCATAGACACTCAAGCACATGATTGTCAGCACCTTTGAGAAGAGCGATACGCTGCTGAACCCTCACAAACTGCAAGCATTGCAAAGTACTTCAGAAGCTTCGGCACACTTCGTTCTTTTAAACCCTGCATAATGTGTCACGTGGCAACAGCAACAAGTTGGGTAAGGACAAAGCAGATATGGACCATATACTGGGCTTGCGTACAAGCAGGGGCTCCACCAAAACAGATGTGCCCTCATCACTTACCTGCAAACACCCTCTGTCCATGTACTCCATCACCAACCAGGACTGGCCTTCAAGCAGTGATGATCCGTCATAGTCCTCTTCCAGGTAGTCTGACGCAAAGGACTGTCCGGAGCTCTGGTGGGGCTGCAATACACTCTGATGAAGCTCTGAAGCACTTCCTGATGCAGTGATTTCAGCAGCTTGCTGCGCAGTTGCAGTTTGCTTTACGCTGGGTCTGCCACTGTCTAGAGTCTCACCCCACAGCTTCTCAGCCTTTGGGAGTTGCTCCTGCAGAGGACACACACAAGCGCCCCAAGTCATGAGTGCTTCCACAGCGTGGATATGCTGCTTGTGTGAAACCAGATGTCTGCAAAGACTTCAAGGCTTATTTAGTTGAGGTTTCAACTGTCGGCATGTGATGCAAACCACCAGCTGATACTGGGACAACCTGGGGAGCACAGCACGGGCCTCCAAACATGCTGTGTGACAAGTCCAGCAATAGATTCATTGCCTTGCCACAGAGGGCAGCCCAACACCAACACACTGCACACAAAACGCATGATCTAGCCAACCTCTCAACCACGCATTGGGTTCACAGACCCTGCGGCATACCTTGCCAGTAACAACAGCCCAAGCAAGGGTTGACACAACATTGGGATGCTTCAGCTGTTCACCCACAAGTGCCTCCAAGCACAGCCCTGTAGCTGCTTCGCGCCGAAGCACAGCATCGCCATCCAAGACCTTCACTGCAACCTGATGCACAATGGACACAAGATGCACATTGCTTTTAAGCAGCTACAGTACATGAACTGACACGTACCACATAGGCTTTCACAGTCAGCATGTAGGTAGGCTCAGTGCAGCTGCATCAGTTGTAAGTGATTTTCAAGCAACAATCATTGCAGCGAGATGATCTCCACGCAGCAAGCTTGTCAGAACATACATTGCAGGAAATGCAAAACCATCAGCATGGAGCTTCTCACACTGGTCAACCTACCCTTGTGCCGAAGTAGTCTCCTTTGAAGACCCTGCCATAACTGCCAGCTGCGACTTGTCCGCCCAATTTCAGCCCCTCTATCTTCCTGCAAATCAAGCGGGCTGCTGTAGCGCTGCTAAGACAGTGGTGGCCTAATCTGAGGCTGCTGCTGCAAAGACTGCCAGCACTTGAAAACAACCCATCTGCTGATGTAACCAAGCTGAAGTTGCTGTTGGATTCCGCATCCCAACTCTGAATGCTGTGTGCCGGCTCACTATGCAGCTCTTGATCAGAGTGACCCGGCTGCTGCCTGCCTGTCATTACCACAACCTCCATATCCTGCCACAAGCCAGGCTTCTGCTGTTGATTGCTGCTTGCCGTCGCCGTACCCCTACTGTTGACATGATCTAGTTGAGGGTATCTACATGTTGATAGCGACACCTTATCAGCAGCGGGTCTCTGCAAACCAGCTCCTCCAAATGGTGTGTTATTGCTGTTCCCTGCAACCTCGGCTTCTGCAGCAGGTGACTCTGCTACAGCTGGCAGCTTTGTACTTTGGCCTGGCTGCAGTCTTACAGTCACAAAGTACATTCCCTCCTTGCCAGGATCAGAGCTGCTTGCATCAGGTAAATATGTAGGCAGGCAGATGCCTACAGCTCCTTCCAATGCACCCTTACCAGCCGACCTGCAGAAGCATGGGGCGGTTGTTTGGTACTGTACTCAGCAGGAATGCAGCGCTGCAAGAACAGCCGTAACAATGTTATGAACTCAGACCTGTACCGAAAGGATCGGTTAAAATGCAAATCAAACACATCGCCTGCTCTGTCTTTGCCCTTTCCTCTGCAGCTGTCCTGGGCTGGCATTTGCGCTGAGAGGTGGCACAGCAACCAGAAGGTTCTCCTGATGGACATATGAGACCAGATCAAGCAGTCACCTGAATGCCAGAGTCAGTCCAGCACCACCAGTTCCAGGCAGGCTGATTCCGTTGAGCTCAAATGACTCTCTCTTGCTGACCAGCTGCAGCACCTTCTCAAACTGTGACCTGCCAGCAGCTGCACTCTGCTGAAGCTGTTGGCGTATTGTTGGCCATAGTGTGTGCCCCAGAAGAGATGCTTCGGCAGAAGGAGTCCAGACGCCGCCTGCTAAAACACTGTGGCATTGCTGCAGCAGCAGCTCCCACCCCCTGTTGGCATATAGCACTGGCCAGTCTGCTTGTGCAGTGTCAACCAGCAGCACGGCACTGCACGTGACATGTACAGCACAATTAGCAGCAACATATAAGGTGACAAGTGCAACAGAGCCATGGGTATTGAAATGACACGCTACAGCAGAGGCAGGCAGACAGCGTACACAGCAGCAACCAATACAACAAGGTAGCTGCACAAAGCAAGTCTTTGCTCAACCACCAAGCCTAATGACGCCCCATACTCTCACCTGGTCAAACAATCTAAGCTGCGTAGAAGCAAGTGGCCTTGTTGCACCCCAGTCAACTCATGCTGCCCGACAGTGCCTGATTGATCATGAGACGCTTCAGCAAGAGCAATATCTCTCTCCAGTTCACGGGTGACCAACTCACTGAAATTGCACAAGATGCGAAGCGATGAATCATCGAAGACGCGTGGCTTGTCATCAGCAAAGCACCTGCAGGACACCAGATGAGCCTGATCTGTGAGGAAGTTTGCGGTACATCAAGGACCTTCCTGTACTGTTTTGCGCTGAAGCTGGCCAAGACAGCATCGTGCAAACTGCATTGTCAGGGAGCGAATAAAGACGAACACAGTACCGGCAGTATGGCAGTGCTGCTCCATAGAAAGTTGATGGTCGTATCAGGCGAACAACTCTCTGTGGGTCACAATGAAGGCTTGTTAGGAATGAAAAAAACAGAACTTGTGCATGTACAACTGCCTATCTGCTTGCAGTCCACTTGAGAAAGTACATTTTGCAGCACCAAAAGGTTCACAACACTCAACAGCAATGGGAGGACTCGTCAAAAGAGTATGCAATGCAGCGTAATGACTGCTGTTGTATAAACTCACAGTGTCCCCAGCCTATGCCCACTACTGGAAACCAGGGGCGCTCCAGCATAAAATCTAACACAATACTTCTTACCCACAGGATTATCCCTGAACCTGGACAGCAAACAAGAGCACGTGTACAGTATACAGCTGATGTGATGACAAGCAGTACATAAGACACTGCTGTGGAACCAGAACTGCCGTATGGCTGCTGTTACTGTGTTGACTGATGCTCCTATCTGAGCAGGCAAACCACCCTCTCATGGTGTGCACACTGCTGTTACAGCAATACATGTGAAACCACAACGCTCGATCACGAGCATACCTGGCATCCTGTTGTGCATCAGGAATCACCATCACAGTGTGCTGCTCTGATGCCATGGTCCAACCACAGAAGCTGTAACGCCATGGAAAGTCTCCCTCCTGCAATATCAGAACACAGCAGTCATCCACCCTGTCATGCACACATGTAGTTGCTGTTTTGGGGGCAACTCCTACCCCTAACCCCAGAAACATGTATGCAGGCCCACATCGGCTGAAACTGCATATACCTTCATTCCAGCAACAGGTCCACGCATGATGTGCTGTGTTGCAACAAAGCGATACTATGACACGAGACTCTTGAGACCAGCTCACCTTGAAGTTTCCCGTGCCATTGGTGATGTAGACACGTCTGTCAAACAGCAGAGCTATAAGGGCATGCTCTGTTTTGAATATGTTGCACACAAGTTTCAATATATTCTGCAGATCATCCTTTGGAGCTGTGTTCAGAAGGTCATTCAGGGGGAGAGCCTGCAGCCTGCGGACACAAAGCTGCAGAGCTTGACCAAGACGTATTCATCTTGCACTCAGAAACATGGACTACTGCCAAGTTGGGCACAGCACTTTACTCTGACACTCAGAGCTCACACGGGCTTGGCCATTATCTACTACGTCAGACAGACTTCAATGAACTTGCTCTTGGGGTGTTTCCATGTATGGGTAGTATCCTATGTGCCACTGAGATATATCTTGCTTTGTGCTTTGTGCTGGTTAAACGGATCATAAGTGGAACTGTTGACTAAAGCAGAGGTGTTGCTTAAGACTTGGTGGGCTATTGCTGATTCTTTACTGACCATGATGTTGTCTGGCCATCACGACAAAGGAGAGAGCGCTGCTAGCACAAGAAGATGTGCCATGCGCAATGTTGCCCATCAGAAGTACTGCACTCAAGCTGGGGAGGCAATAAGCAGTAACGCTTGTGCCGAAAACAGCTGCATACCTTGCTTCATGGCATGGGGGCAGAGGAGGTCCACTTATACCAACTTCATAAGGCAGGCTGGGCTGTGTAGCTTGGCCCAAGCAGTTTGTGGCATCCAGTCCTGGCTCAGACGCAGATGGCACTAGTTTTGTTGCCTGTGGCCCAACACATTCCTGCCATGGTTGAGCTCCAGCTCTTGCAGTTGCTAAGGGGTCCTTGCATTCAGTGGGTGCTGTGATTGCTTGGTCAGCGTTCGTGTAGGATTTGGATTCCGGTTCGCAAATCACAACATCCTGCGAAGCATGACATGATGCCATGCTGTAGATTTCAGCAGAGATTATGATAAAGACACTGCAAGCACCAGAGATGCCTGGAATGCGTTGCTTATGCATGTTATGCCTAATGAGTTGACAATCTGTTTGACACAAACGTCCCTATAGAGAGACGCGAGTCGGCAAGTAACCCTCCAACTTACAATCCCAGGTCCTGCTGAAGCCCAGACAGGAAATGCCGGTACCTTATCAGCAGCTGATCCCCTCAAGCATCCATGGACTTGACCCATAACGCTGAACTTCACAAGATTCAAGGTTCTACAACACCTACGGTACCGGGTAGTTCTAGACAATCTTACACAAGGAGGTCGCCATCAACCTCATGACTTGCGGTGCCAGAAGCAGGCCGCAGACAGAATGCTGCCTGCATGGCCAGAGCTTTCATATTGCATGCATATGCATAGGCGCGGTGGATACAAAGACGCGATGATGCAGGTAGGTGCAAGGAGGCCAACCGAAGTATAGTAGCAAACACGGTGGTCTTGGCTTTCAAGACTGTAATTGATGTTCACGACCACAACAGCGTGCTACTGATGTATAGAGATGAGTCTGACTTGACGCCGGCAGCAAACCAGGACAGCCAATAGTCGGCCTGGGGGCGAAGGGACGGTACCTGTGACAGGACGCATGGTGTGAGACCTGCATACTCTGACCATCCGCAAGTTGTTCACGAGGTGGCGTCAGGATTGTGTCGATCGCAGCTCAGGTAACGCTGCCGCATGTTTCTCTGACAAGAGAAGGGTGACAGTACGAACTATATCCAGTACGGTCTGCGTTCGCCTCAATGCTTACCTCTGCATGTGACACTTAGCGGAGTGTGCTCTACTACAACGCACATCATACGTATATCAGCAGCCCCGCGGCGACTGATGGGCCACGTTGCTGCCAGGCTCTGGTCAGCGTATAAACACTTTCAAAGTCACAACACGCGTTGATAGGCATGGTAACAGCATCAACATAGCAAAGCAGCTTATGGTCAGCTCATACACACAGACAACAACAATTAGGTGGTGCAACACCACATTGCGATGTTCCTTATACGTTGCTGTTAAGGTTTCTACAGCTTGCTTGAAGTTCAGCAGCAACACGGCTCGCAGAAGCATCACTGACTGCCCATGAGTCCTTAAGTTTGATACAAGGCCCCAGTGCATGATATACAGCTGTTATAGGCACAATATATGTTGCATGGCCAATTTTGTTGACAAGTTAGCAACAAGCAGGATGCCTGATACAGCTGGATAATATGCACTGGTACGTGGGGCACATACTTTGTGTGTGCAGGTAATAATGGGTGTATTGGTGTTCAACAGTGTGGACGAGAAAGGACTTCAACATGTTACCCCGGCTTACAGCGAGTGACAGTGCCAGTAGTAGCGGCCCTAGCTGCATGATGCATAACCATGTTCTGTCATGTATACATATATGCTTTGTTTGTGCTTCTATGTTTCTTATATATACCATTGGCCCTATCTGCTGTCACAGATAACGAGTTAGCCATGCAACAAGTAAAATGCCTACAGCTGAGCTGAATAATATGCACTGGGGCCACCACCGTGTGTTGACTGCCTGGCTACTCCTGACTGTCACTCCTGCCGTTCAGTCTTTTGACTGTCAGCTCTTGCACACGACGACATAACAGGTAATTGCACAGCCGACGCAAGACACATGCCAAAAACCAAGCATATTACAGACAATATACAACTATAGCATGGTGCATCCTGTTGACAGCAAAGCTGCTGGCTGATAACCTCCGCACTGAGGTGGCACAGCTAACACAACATCAGCTGGCGTGCACGCAATGAAGCACATACAGGCTCTTCTGACTTGGTGCCAGGTGCAGCTGGGCACATGCGCGCATATGTACATGCGAGTCAGCCATGCAACCAGCAAGATGCCTAATACAGTGCATAAGTTGCATGGCTTAGCCTTAGCAAATACGTGGAAGTTCACCTCAGCTCTGCTGACAAGCCATCCTACCCAGTACCAAACAACAGCGACACAAGACATGTGTACAAGGAAACTGGACGATGCATCCTTGCTGCAGCAGCCTGGCGCAAACTGATGCGCTGCCAGTCATCGCATGCACTTCGCTGCGCTTTGCTGCACAGGTCATTCTTCTATAAGGTGTCCAGCGTATTATTGAAGCATACTGCTGCAAGCATAGGCTGCATGTGCCAGGCCCCATGATTGTGAGTATGCTACATATGATCAGAGCAACTGACAATCAGAAGCAGCTGTTGTCAAGTGCTGGAGCAACAACCAGAGAGTTCCACAGTTTTGCAGCACACATACAGAAACTGCATATTTTCCCTTGAACACTAAGCTGCGGTATGTGTCTTTGAACACACCCACAAGCCCATGCTGGCTGACAAATTGCTGTTTCCACTCATAGAAATCAATTGGCATACCATCAAGTGACCTGGACTGCACCTACTGGGATCTGGTAATGGTCTCTGAGCTGGAATGCTGCAGGATCATTAGGGGCTGCTCCGGGTACCTTATCAATCACTCCATGATGCATGTGCCATGCACCGCTGGCCATGTCTGCCAGATAATGCCTGAGTGTGATGCTGACACTGCTAAAAGCCAACTGATCAAATGGTATGCTTCCTGGATCAAACAGCCCTACATCCAAACTTTCTGGTCCTGCTGAGAATGTGAAAGGAGGTGCCAGTTTAGCTCTGAATAGGATGTACGCCTGCATGAGATGAATCACAAGCAAGACTTGGAAACTACTCAATGAGTGCATGAGACAGGGGCATTGAGGAGGCTACAAAGCAAGTAGGTTGTCACCATGCTTGAACATCTTTGGCAAGCATATTGAACCTCTACGACCTGCGGCTGCTGCCACATGCTAATCAAGCAATGCAAGCCTTCTGGAAGGAGCAAGTAAGAGCAAGAACTGTGTTGCAAGATGCTGCATATCAAAGGTCTGCTATCTGCGTGTGTATGACAGCAGGTATGCAGTATGTACGTGGGCTGCAGTGGGTGAGCAACAGCTGATGGTGCAGCTGGACCGCGTACCTGACCAATGACTGGTATATCCAGATGTGCGTAAGGCCCAAGTATCTGCACAGCTGCATTTGCTTCTTCCAAAGTCTCCCTGGCTGCTCCTGCTGCACTGCTTTCACCAATCTCCATGAACCCAGCTGGAATAGTCCACAAACCTTTGCAGGGCTCAATCCCCCTGCAAACTCACACAAACGCAGGAGGCTCAGCGGACAACACCCTTAGCGCTCAGCACCGAGCTGGCCACCTGTTGCTCAATTCAAAGGGATCTGAACATCTCCATTGAAGGCTCAACCTTGTTGGGCGGTGTACAGGACTGACAGCATTGCCATAAATTCAACTTAGCTGATGTCCTGAAACCAGATTTGAATACTTGCCTTTTACACAGTAGAATCTTTCCTTCATGCTGGACAATGCAGCCCACCACCATTTTGGGGTTGAAGTAGTCTATGTAGGTGCAGTGAGTGCAGACATGGCGCCACTCCTTGTCCCCTTCTGGCTGTACTAGCTGCATGGGGCCCCCACACATTCTGCAGAAGATTGCATCACCATAAGGTGAAACACATGAAGTATCATGGAGATGTAAAGACCTTTTTACACTACTTGACGACACACAGGAGGTCAGTGATGCTGGCCTGGCATAATCATGCCGAATTCTACTTGTATACAGATACCAGTTCACACCTGCAGAATTTGCTCTGCAGCCTCGGCAACGCCGCTGGGCGGGTCTGCTCGGGCGCTGTGGGTGCATTCGCCCCATTCTGCATCGATTGATGCGCCATGGTGTCTCGTACAGCGCGTGCTGGTTGCTTCACATTGGAGGGTAACGACCCAATATGCGCTCTATGCGCTCTGTAGACTATAACTCTAGCATTTTGGCATCTTTGAAAGCTCCTGATAGCCATAAAAAAAGATCTGCAAACTCAGTCTGTCCTCATCGTCAGAAAAAAGATGGTCTTGATCTCAAGAGAGACAACA
>LWCB01011189.1:0-14802 GCA_001630525.1 Coelastrella sp. M60
TTGCAAGCTGTTGTCATGAAGCAACAAGTGTTTTTTGAGCAGAGCAAGTATGACCAGGTGTTTTGCTTGCCTCCCTGCTGCTGCTGCTGCAACTGCTGCTGCTGCTGCTGCTGCTGCTGCTGCTGCTATTGCCACTGCTCCTGCTGATGCATCAGACTTGCGCTTCTTTGCTTTCTGAGCTTCTTCAGATACTGCTTCAGCACCTGGCTGCTGCTGTTGCTTCTTGCCCTTGCCACTGCTGCCATCAACAGCAGCAGCAATAGCAGCAGCACCAGTAGCAGCAGCAGTGACCATCTTGCGCTTGGCCGACTTCTTCTTGACAAGGAATTTGTTGGGCCCATGTTCATCTACTGCTTCTGTATGCAGATAGGACCATAACAGCCGCATGCACACTGGTGTCAAGGCTGCCTCTGCTGCTGCTGATGATGGTTCATCTGCATCCGCTGTGTCTGCATTTGCTGTGTCTTCTGCTGTTGCCTCACTGCTTGTTGCTGCTGCCTTATCCGCTGCTGCTTTATCCGCTGCTGCCTTATCCACTGCTTCGGCAACAAGCTCCTGACAGGTAATGCAGCAGCAATATGATGAGTACGCAGCACACACATGTCATCTAGTGGTGCCTTGCAGAGCCTGAATTTGTGACGCTGCTGACATCACAAACGACAGATATCACTGTTGATGATCAATTTCATGATGCTATTCTGCTGCGAATCTCACATAGGCAGTCAGCAGACGCAGAATGCAGCAGGACTGAGGACCGGTGCAAAGTGCGATCACTGCTATCATCCATCATAGATCTCACCTTACATCGCTCCCCTGGCTCAGCAGCAGTCTGTATCAACCACTGCATCACCACTGCTGCTGCTACTGCACTGCCATCCTCAGCAGTAGCAGCAGCAGGATGCCTCATTGCATCAGCTGCCTTCCTGCTGTTGTAATCATCAGCTGCATCTGCTGGCATTGGTGCAATGAGATGCTCATAGGTCTCTGGTCGAGTGAAGTCAACTGGTTTGTGACTGGTACTTGGTGGACGTCCTGCAACAACAGCAGTCGTAATAGAAGCAGTTAAGGTGAGTATGAAGCCGGCAGTGGCGATCTGTACAAGACCAGCAGCAAGCATGTATTGAAGCATAGGGCCTCGGCAGGACAAATCAAATAGCTCTCAACACAAAATGCAGAAATTGCAAGGACAGGTCACCTCTGCACGTGATGAATCTTACTGCAGAGATGCAAGACACATTTGTGGTAGCTGGCCACAACGTAACGATTGAAGGTGGTGCAGGATTGCTGATGCAATACACCCCAAACCCTAAACTCTGATGCACAGGCAGACAGAGGGGGGGGGGGGGCGTAAGTCATACCTTCTCGGTTATCAAAAATCTCCTGCGCTTGCTCAAGAGCCAGCTTGAAGTACTTCTGTGGTTGCAGGATAGCAGCAAGCATGCAAGCAGGTGAACAAGAAGACAACTTTGATCAACATCTGCTAATAAGTTGAACTGTGTTGTGTATTAGTAATGATAGATTCTCACATGACGTGGAGTGCCTTTGCAGCTGCAGTTGCTGTCCTGAACATGCAGAATCAACTACACACTTTGTTGTCACCATTGCTGCAGCATAACACAGCAAATCAGCGCGCGAAGGTAGTTGAGCTGCTGTAGCTGACACCAAGTGTCACCATATGCTATGACATGTACTGCATTTCACCACACAGCTGATTAATCACTGCTGTGGTGGCTGATTGGTATTGCTAGCAGATTGATAGCACTGCTGCTGTGATCAGATGCTGTTGCAGTTGCCCACCTTGACTGCTGCTGACTTGTGCTTCTGTGCTGCTCGAGCTGAATAGTTGTCTGTTAGAGGCTTGATGTCTCGTGGGTCAAACCAGTTGAAAGTGTCATCACCTGTTGACAACATTGAACAAACCGTACAAATGAACTTTTACCCATCGATTCACAGCGATGCAGCTGCTGACGAACTGTAGGGAGATGCCTATCTTCCCCAACAGGGCTCAAGAAGCGGGTATGTTACAGCATTGGCAACACAAAAAGTAGCAGTTTGGCTGCTTGTTGGTCTTGTGCTGCAGGGTATGGCTCGACTAAGTGAACTGCGTGCTGAAGTGCAGGTTCTGCATGATAGGTAGCATGTCAATGAGGCGGACAAGGTAGCAAACGATCATCAAGGGTCCAGATCAGCGGGGGGTGATGCTGCCAGCGACGAAACTCACCATGACAGTGTACTAGTACACACCCAGGGCGTTTTATCCTGAGCACGTCGGCCCTGCGCTGTTCTGGAGTGTGATGCGGCTCCATAACTTGACATGGCCACCAACCATAGCCACCTGAGTTCAAAGTAGTTAAGACGTAGAAATGGTTGAACTCTGTCTGCTTTTTGGCAAAAGACTGGCCAGACTGTTGAGATGAAGAGAAGATAGGCAACCTGCTGTGCACTAGCTGCTTCAGGTTGTTTTAGGTTTGGCAATGCCTGGCTGAGGCCGGATCTGGCTCACCTCCAATGTGAACCCATACCAGTTCTCCAGCCTTATAGTCTGGCATGGCATGAACGGAAGGACCACCAGCAGAGCTCGCCAAGTGCAGCAGCTAGCTGCAAAGACGAAGTGCCTAAGCTAACCAGTCCCGTGTCACATCAAGTTACTGAATGCGTCTGCTTTAAAATATACACAATACAAGCGATGTACTAGCGACCACAAGCACGAGTTACTCAAAAGAGCAATGGGTGTCGTGGGCGGAGTTGTGGCTGGTGCGAGCCCTTGCGGAATTCTGATCACCCGTGTATAAGCAGGTGGCCTACGTGTGCTATCGCTGTCTGCTATCAAAGCGGATCGGGGCTCAGGGTGTACGATACTTCAAAGCACCCCTACTTGTTGGTATGCAGGGACAGCTGTGCTTGTTGCAATGAATCAGACGTCACCTCAATTGCAGAGATAAGCGGATCGATGCATCTCGGCATACGCACAACAGCATGAGCAAGCGCTTTTCTGGTCTTGAACTCACTGTGGCTTGCATTTGCATCATGTTTTAGCCCGCTTGATTGATTCACCCAAAGCAAGAGGATCCAAAGCTTGAATGCGACTATTGCTGACGTCCATATTTCGTTCACATCCTGCAAAGTTACCTTACCTGTTTGCACCATCAGCACATAGCTTTCAGCGTTTTTCGCCTGCTCCCGCTCTCACGCGCCTACGAAATTGCTCAGATAACCGACTCGTAACGATGGCCACAACGAAAGACGTCCAGGACGCCCTACAGAAGCTATTGGCCTCTGTGGACCCCAACACATCAACCGAACGCAAGATACGTGAGCAATTGGCAACCCAGCTGGGTGACATCAGTGAACATAAAAAGCTCATCAAGGTACGCTCACAGCATAGTACTTAGCCCAACGGCGTTGACACGGCAGGTCGGATTGCATCTGTTCTAAACAAGACTGCTCAAACCGCCCTAGCAATAAATGTTTGAAGAAGAACAGCCGAGACCCTGCATCTGACCCCAGAAAGGTACTTGGCTGCGTTAGATCCTCATTAGACGCCCAGCATCTTGGTGATCTACATGAATGTGGACGTCACAGGTTGTGCCCATAAGGTAATATGCTGTTCTCCATTGGCATGACAATACCACACATCTCTCTTCCGTACACAGGATATCATCGATGACTATCTCACAGAACAGGTCAAAGGCAATTCAGGCGGTATGTCACAGCAGGATCACCTAGATCCTGCAGCATCCCCTGCAGGAAAGCGCAGGAGAGCTGCATCTGATGATGAACAGCCCAACAAGCAGCAACGAAGCATCAGCAGTGAAGGTGCACCACAAGGTGGTATCATGCTCGACACTCAGGGGCTCAAATGGGCAAGTATCAGCAACTTCAAAGGCCAGCAGTATGTCAACATCCGCAACTACTTCAGGGTGAGTCCAAGCTCGCACCCTCTAGCAGAACTCTGTAGGTAACAGTTTCCCTGTTGACCTGGTGAATAATAGTTTCTGGTTGCCATTGTCACATGCAACTAAACATCATCAAGCAGGGAAGCATCTATTGATGCAGCATGGTCACTGCAGTGTATGGTGAAGAGCCACCAACAGCTACCATCTAGATGCCAAGCTGTGAAAGCACTAAGGCATCAACAGAATATGTCTAATCCAACACTTTCCTTGCACTCACTGTCTGATCATGCTGCAGGCAAAGGACACAGGAGCTCTTGGTCCCACTAGGAAGGGCATCAGCCTGAACCCAACTGTATGGGCAGCTCTACAGGAGGTTCTGCCACAGCTGCGGCAGGCACTGTCAGATGAAAATGAAGACTTTGCTGTGCAGCTGTCAGACAAAATCAAAGCAACACTCAACATTTACCAGTAAGTACAACACCACATACAGTTAGTATGCACTCGTTCTACACTCATGCTGCTGATGAGAGTATGCTTGCTGCAGGGGATCTTGCTTCACAGCCTTGCTGCATGTTATCTCGTCTGTGGTGGTCAGCTATTGCCCTCAAGTGTAGCTCATGTAAGCAGAAGTGCGTGCCCTCCACTGCACATACAACATGTGTGTTCTGTGATGATCATAGGGGCAAACTACAGGTTGACATCAGAGAGTATTATGAAGATGGCGGTGACCTCAAGCCTGGTATGAAGGGCATCAGTCTTCAAGCAGCTCAGTTTGAGTCACTTGTCGAAGCAGTGCCTGAGCTCAACAAGCAGCTCAGCAGCAGCAACACAAACAGGGCAGCACCATCAGCAGCAGCGGCAGCAGCTCCAAGTCGAGCAGCTGCAGGCCCAGCAGCAGGCAGCAGCAAGCAGGGCAGCAGCGGCAGTACCAGTGTTGTCCTTGGCGGCAAGAAACGGGCCGCAATCAGCGACTTTGGGGGAGGTGGCGTTGATCTGAGAGAGATGTATGAGGTATGGAGTCTGCCATTATGGTCGTAGTCATACAACAGCAGCAACAACAATGTCCACTACATCAAATAAATGTGACGCTTCCAACAGCAGATAGACACGTGACAGAAGTTCCATACCTCTGAAGTTCCCATTTTGCCCTATTTTGTGCTGCTAATGCTTTGTGCAACTACTGCTTTGTGCCGCTGCTGCTTTGCGCTACTGCTGCCGCACAACACTACAGTCACTGGCAGCTGAGGCTTGCATGCATGACAGCTTTTCAACTGCACAGAAAACAGCCCTTGTCACAACATCTGAATTGCGGTCCTCTTCCTGGTCAATTGCAGAAAGATGGTCAGATGCTTCCAGGCAAGAAGGGCATCCTGCTGAAGAACAATCAGTGGAAGGTGATTTGCGATGCTGCTGACAATATCACAAGGGCACTGCAGTCCCACGACATGCATTACAAGCTTGAACTTGGCAACAAGTGAGCCGCAGACAGATTGGATGGATTAAGAAACAATGTCACAGTCATCATTTGACTGGTTTGATGTTACCGTTTCTGGCACAAGGACCTGTCTGCAGGTTGCATTTGCACTACCTGCTTTGCTGAGTCGTTACATAACACAAGATGTTGGTATTTCTGCAGTTGTACATCAACCGGTGGGTCATGATTGTCCTGCCCTCGTGAGTCATCGTCTGCATTTGAAACCCAGAGTTTAGTGCCGTTATGTCTGTCGGTGGTTTATGGTGTGCTGTATTTTACCACAGGCGTACAGTGCAGCTGAGTGAGTTCAAGCGCCAGTACTACGTGGCCATCAGAGAGTACTACGAGAAGGTGAGACACAGCTGCTTGTTTCTTCTTGTAGCTCTTGTGTGATGAGTTCTATGAGTAATGCCATTCATCCGCAAAGCATTTTACAAGGATGTTGTTTCTGTTTGTGTCTCTTTTTCAGGCTATAGCACTGCTGATGTTGTCCTGCTGACTCAAAGGGTGCAAGTTGTCACGGAAGCTTGATCCACTTTTGAAATATTGCATTGAAGCCTGAGGAAGCATAGGCATGATGTTTCACACCCTTTTGTCTGCCGCAGGATGGCAAATTGGCTCCAGGTGCCAAGGGCTGCAATCTGACTGCTGACCAGTGGTACAAGCTGGTGGAGGGCATGGCACAGCTGAATGAGCATCTTAAGTAAAGCTCACACATGTTGACGCTTGGTCTGCTTAGCTGCGCCAGTCGTACACAACTTGAGATTAGCCAGCATGGAGTCTCCGTCAGCTCCTAATGTACTGTCCGACATGGCGTGGGCAATGTATAGGAGGCTTGCTGCCATCAGCGTAGATTGTAGAGCATGATGCGTGGTGTGTAGCCACCTTCCCCTTCACAGAAGCAATGCACAGATCGTGCAATAGTATGGCTCAAAATACGTTTGCTGTGATGTGAAAGCCTTGCATTGATATGGCTTTCACCAAGTCAGCTGTAATGCTCATGCACAACTGGGCAACCAGCCTTTTGTATGCAGGTTGCATTCGGTATTGTATTCAATATGCAGTATTGCAGTCTCAGAATACCAAGTCATGATGATGCTGATGATCGTATTGTACAATGATACTATCAGAAATGATAGTATCAGTATATGGCCAGCAGTCATCCAGTGCATATCGCTCACTGCTGACAGCGAACATGTCATGTCTTTCTTTCATATACAGCTGTAGTGGCATGACCTGATGTTGTCCAGCAGACTCTTCCTAGTATTGCAAGATATCTCATGAATGCATGGAAGATTAGGAATGTTTATGAGCATAATGCTGGAAGCACCTTGCATGTATTGTCCGCTTCTGAAATGGGGCGCGGGGCCGATGGCGTCATTGCTATGGCTGATGGGTAGTTTATATATATATATGATCATGATGCAGCCAGTCGATGCTCAAAATTATTCCCATCCTGTGCACCCCCAGATGATGTGCTCGAAGCTGACTGTTTAGGCCCAACCACCGGGGCTATGATGGTATGATACAGCATGCGCCGGTCAACCTCATAACGTTGTGAGAGTCAGGTAAGAAAGATGAATGCTTGTGATGCACCCTGGCTGTCCTGTTGTCAATGCACAGACATCTAGCACTGCAGCTGCATACAGCTTCCTGCACTGTGGAGTGTCAGCTGCGACACACTGTCAGCATGCATTACAGGTGTCAAGTCGCAAGGGTTCTGTGCAACACTCTGGAGCGCCAACGCTCATGCAGCGCTGGTGTCTGTACATGTGTGCATGAGCCGCCACCACCAACATTACCTGACTGCACACCGCCAGTCAAACCACATGAGAAATAAAAGCATGCCAGCTGTATGTCTGCCAGGAAGGCTGTCTAATCCCTGCTGTACGAACTCCACAAAACAAAAATTTCCCCCTCCCTCTCTACAGAAGCCATAATAGCAAATTCTGATGACAGATTGACCCAACAAAGGTTCAACAAAAACAATACTGCATGCCCTGGAGGTGTTTTCACAGCATACCAGCCTTGATGCAGCTACAGCAGCTGGCAACAACCAGTGAAGGTAGACTTCCTGCACAGGTGAAGCTGCACAGAATGCTCAGCCTGACAAATTGCTAGCAAAGAAAACAATGCACCTGCAAGTCTCATCATGTGACTTGGTTCTTCTCCCACAAGAGGGTGAAGGAAACAATATGACTCATCAACAAGTCATATAAGTCAGCAATAACCTGCATGTAACACTCTAAGACTTGAAGCTATAGCTAGCAGTCGCTGCAATAAAAACAGCACAGTTGAACAAAAGCACCTCAACTCCTGCATCAGCAAAACAGTCATCAGCAAGCCTACTCTAGTAATCAGTCTGCCCATGATGGTCCACACACTTCCAGTAATTAAAGAAGCTGCTCAATACAGCAGCAGCAGCAACAACTACACCAGAAGCAGCTGCACTGCAACATACACAGCTGCTGCTGCTGCTGCTGCCATTCAGCAGCGCCACCAACCTCTGAGGTGACTGACACTACTTGTCGCCTGCTGCTGCATAACGCATTAAGTTGGCATCTGCTGCCAGGGGGTCCTGCTCAATCTGACCTGTCTGCCTGCGACGCACTTCCTTCAGCTCCCTGTGTTGTCAACAAACAGGAGTTCAACAAGTTGAGGCCGATAAGACAGAGAAATTTATTCATTTGAAGCAAGTGTGCATAGGCTTGCGCTCTATGTATCATGTGTTACTCCTTCGATTCTGCAACCAAGCTTGTGCGTATTGTGATGTGTCCTGAATCCCCAAGCACGCTACCTGATCTGCATGCCACAATGGCGTTGCACTTCATGATGTCCTAACAAAACCCTATCACTGTACAAAAGACCCACCTGCAGCGTGGCACAGGGCAGCCTGACTGGGTAGTGCAGCTCATGGAATGCAGGTTCAGCAGTTGCAACAGCTTTGAACACAGATGGCAACCTGCAGCCTCCTCCTTCTGACACTGCACAGCATGCTGGAACAGCCCACAGACCTTCCTGCAGCTTATGCTGGCACACTGTGGGTTGTGACAGCTGCAGGCATGCACCAGCAGTGCCAGTGCCTTCTGCAACGGCTCACTGTGCTCAAGGCGCTCTTGCTCTGTGAGGTGAGAGCGCGTCTCATCACCGTTGACATTTCTGGTGGTAGCCTGAAGCAAGATGGACAGCAGAACGTTCAAGAAGCATGCAGCATGGTAGGATAGCATGCACATGCATTGGAGTGGCTGATCATGACAGCATGTGACTAGTCTGACAGCGGTTCGCTATTGTGCACAGCGAGTACTGTTTGATACTGTGGAAGCAGGGCAGCAGTACGAGAAATTGCATGCATGAACAGGCACAGAGCAACTGGATCAGGTAGGTAAGCAAGTGTGCCATGAATGTTCCAAAGCCAAGAGATGGGCAGCTGCTCTGCTGACCCTTATTGAAGCATGGCGCTGTGGTTGGCAACAGGAGTTCCTGCGGTTGTTACAGCGATACAAGGTTCTTCTGATTCGTAACTTGTGCAGCAAGAGCACCTGCATGGCCAGCCTGCAGACATTCAGCTCATTACTCACCACCATGGCGTGTTCATGATGCATCCCAGCAGCCTGGCACAGCTTGCACATGTCAAAGGCCTGGCGTACTGTACAGCGCAGGCCATTGCCCCGCTCAATTATAACATGGCAGATGTTGCACGTGCTGCTGCAAGTTGGCGCCACTGGGTTGTGCAAATGGTGTAGCGCCATGATGCTGCTGTTTCTGACCAGTTATAGGCTGTCGAACTGCCTTGACAGAGGGACAAGAAGGCTTGGCGGGTTTCGAAACAACTCGCTGCCCACGCGTCCCGATCTTGCTGCAGCTGGTTCAGTTAGATATCCTGTATGAAGATAAAACCAAAATCAACCCCTTCACACCCCGTTGTCGGTCTGCAGATCCAACTCAAACCTGTCGTTGCACCTTTGTCGAGAAGCACAGCATATGGATTGCTGAGCTCCTATATACAAGACCGGTTATGTTGAACTATACACCCCAGTTTAGTTGGTTCAGCAGCGAAACTCTTCTGTTGCCTTACCTTGGTTTGTCAGGCTCTTTCGAGCCAAGTCGCTTGCACCCTCGCTCCTGTTTTGTACTTGACAATGACCTTGACAGCGATAACCGGAGATCGCCAAGCCCTTTTTGAAGGATCGTCTCTAGCCATACCCCCTTTTGAGTGTCCTGAGGTGTTAAGTTTCAACATGACGCCTCTAAACCTCTCCGGGCTCTTCAAAACAACAGAGAGCTCTTGAGAGCTCCAGTAGTACCACAACCACGCTGTTGGGCCACAGCTTAAGCCACAATGCCTGAGCTGCCTGTGGAGCCATCAGAAAAGTATAAACACCAACCGCCACAGCTTCACTCACGATGTAGTATACTTGCACAAGAGTCAGTAATTGACAAGCCCCCAGGCAGCCTGCTCTCGAGCCCGCTCACTACCCGAGCATGCTCCATGCCGTTACAGTCATGGCAGATCGATCTGCAGATATCTGCAGATATCTTGCAGCATCTGCAGATATCTGCAGATGCTGCAAGGGGCCATTAGGGACATTGGGCCCTGGCTTTCCAGTCTGATGCCTTCAAACCTGCGCTCTGGAGGGGGCTTGTGCAGCGGGGCAACACCACTGGCGCCAGCAGGGATGTGCCTGCAACTTGCGGTGCAAACAAACAAAGTCGTTGCATACAAGACACAGTATAAACGGTGTTACAGTGAGGAAGCCTTTGAGTTGATCATCTATGATAGTGTGATGTACACAGGCCATCTGAGGACTGTGGACAGATGAAGCAGTAAGCAAGCGAGTATGCAGGCAAGACTCAGGCAAGCAGAAAGCCTTCCAATGTTGTGGTTGAAGGGCCGTATGGCCCGAGTGGGTTTAACTTGTTTTTTTCTGACTTTGTGGCTGAAGTTTGCTGTTTCATATGCACGTCTGCTGTGTGTTGTGAGTAGGTTCTGAAGGGGAGCTGCCGAAGTGTCAGGCCACAGCCGTGGCTGACCCAGAGGTTGTGAATCAGAACATTCTGATGCCATCGGAATAGGGGTGACCCTGTTATGAAGCAGGCAGCTGTGATTCATGATGACTCCCAGAAAACTTTCGGGCAGCACAGCTTTACCCCAAGAACCTCGATGTGCATTGAAGTATTAGCAACTTGCTTGAAGCTGGTATCAGCAGGCATCACTGCCAGTGGGCGAGCTGCGCCATGCAAAACAAAGAAACAAGCAAGCAAGCACGCTCCAAGACGGTTTGTCTCCCTTGATTTGATCACAACATGTAGTCCCATTCTGCATGGCGCAGCTGTTCAGACGAGAGTTCTGCAGAGCTGCTAGAAGTCACCATATGCATGACAAGCAAGGTTGGTCCTGTATATACTATAAGTAAAACACTACCATTCAAAGTCGGGTGCATCAACTCAAGATCTTTGAAGCAGAACAAACAAACAAACAAGCAAGCAAGCAAGCCCACTCCGGCCATACGGTCCTTGGGCATTTGACTCTCTGAGCAGGTTACCAACAAAACTGCTTGCCTGGATGCCATGATGCATTGCCCTTGGCTGTCCCATGTGTACTACTAGCTGCAGCATGCTGTGTATCATCATGATAGCTCACTGAGTCTGGTCGGACCATACAGTGGTGGCCCCAGCCCATGTGCAGATAATGTAGGCATCTTGTATGTTGCATCGCTGAGGTTTTTTATACATGGTCTGGAGTGTATCAGACCGTCTGAGAGGGTAATCTTTCTGTAAGGTTACCCAGTATGCGACTAGCAGCTGCCATTGAGTCAGTAGTACTGACTACATGCACTGGGTTGCCATGTAGATTGCATGTGTGTTGCTGCACGAGCCAACAGGTAGCAACATCCACTCCGGCAATGAGGCCCTTGGGATCACAAACCTCGGCTGGCTGAGCCCAATCACCCTTTCTCTTTGCATTCATCAAGTTGATCATCTGTCTCAGGCTTCTCTACACATGTTGCTTGATGCACTGACTAGTCTACCTGCAAAGTACTGTGTCTGCACTGCAATACTTAGTAACACTATCATAGTGTCAGCTCATCAACAGTAGTCAGATGACTACGTAGTCATGATCATATTTCTATGCCAGCGCCAACTGCCACTGGGTGTGTGCACGTGACAACTCTTCAGAAAGGGTGATCTGGAGCGTGCAGCAACATGCACACGTATCAGCTGGACTGATCATCACAACGATCAGCCCATTGCATATAGGGATGACATGGACAGACCAAGTACAACATCAGGTAAGATGGCCTTACACTGCAGAAACTTGCAGATGTTGGCCGGTATACTGCTGTATGTACTGCTGTATATACAGCATATATGTACAGCACCCAAGCAACTGAGCTAAGATCCATCCTGGATAGAAGTAGGCACTATACTACTAGCCACTGGGTGGCCTGATCAGGCCTGATCATGATGGCAAAGTCTACATGTCTCCAGTCAACAATGCGAATAAACTGGGTAACCACTCCTAACATTGGACCGATCCAAACGACAAACCAGTGACACAGTGGACTACTGTGCGGACACAGGAACAGTGACAAAGACACATAACACAAGCAAACAGCTGAGCTGAAAGATTGAGCTCACAATTGAACACAAACCATCAGCATAGCCAGCAGTCCAACACACACATACACTCTCTGTCACAGCACAGTGCTGTCGAAGCCCACACAGCCAGCATGCAGCCCAAAGTGCAGTGGCCAGTTCTGCCACCTAACAAAGCCACCAAGCGCAACCAGCATTACCTATCAATGCAGCCAGAAATTTTTTGTATATGTCCCATCCTGTGCCCCCTGAAGTGATTGACCAACAGGTTGATGCTTCAGATCAAACCAATGGAGCTATGATGGCATTACAGCAAGCTAAGGGAGTCAAGTAAGAAAGATGAATGCTTGTCATGCATTGTGTTGTTGATGCACAGACACCTAGCATTTCAGCTGCATACCAGTGAGGACAACTAGCTGCAAGGTTCTGTGCAATATTTTGAAGCGCCATAAGTCACGCAGCGCTGGTGTATGTACATGAGTCTACGAGCCACTGCTCTGACATTACCTCACTGCACACTGACAGTTAAACCAGATGAGAGAGATGAGAACATCTGTCTGCTTCCCGCTATCCCATATCCACCAAAGCATATTAGCATATTTCCCCTCCTTCCTGTCTCCATGCACAGAGGCCAGCACACTCACACGAGAGCAGAGCCCAACAAAACATCTGCTATGGAAACTACTGCATGTCTGGAGTGTTCTCAAAGCCTGCCTGCCTGAATACAGCTACAGCAGATGGTGAACTACCAGTGGAGACTTCCTATTGGGTGAGACTACACAGAACGCTCAGCCTGACAGATGCCTAAATTGAAAAACAATGCACCCTGATATCTCAAACACATGTGTAAGCTGGTCCCACAAGAGCATAAAGGAAGCATCCCATACTCCAGGATCAGTGCTGCAAGTCAGCACTAACCTGCATGTAACATGTTAAAAGCTATGGCCAGCAGCCGCTGACAGATAGATACAGGAGCATTACTGGTGAATAGAATTGCAGCGCTACCTGCATCAAGACAGTCGTCATCAGCAAGCGTATATAGTCTCCCTTGGTAAGATGACATACCATCGGCGTTTACATCTAAAGGCTCATTCCAGCAGCAATCATCAACACCAGAAGCAGCGTACTGCAACATACACACAGCTGCTGCTGCCACCCGGCAATGCTGCCAACCACTGGGAACATGGACACTACTTGTTGTCTGCTGCTGCATTCCGCATCAGGTTGACGTATGCTGCAAGGCGGTTCTGCTCAATGTCAGCATCTGCCCTGCGGTGTGATTCCTTCAACTCCCTGCGGTTGTGAACAAACAGAACTACAACAATTTCAGGCCAACAGACCATGAGGTTGCTTCATTACAAATAAGTACCCATATGCTTGCCAGCTACACGCTCTGTGTATCATGTACTACATGTAGTACTACTCCTTCTGCAATCAAGCTGGTGTATATTGTGAGATGTCATGATTGCCAAGCACGCGGCCTGATCTCCATTGCACAATAATGTTGCACTTAATGATAGACACCCTGAGAGGAAACCTGTCACTGAACCACAGACCCACCTGCAGCGTGGCACAGGGCAATCTGACATAGTGCAGCTCTTGGCATGCAGGTTCAGCAGACACCACATCTTCTTACACAGGGTGCAACCTCCAGTGACCTTCTTTTGACACTGCATAGCATGCCGGAACAGCGTACCGACGTTCCTGCAGCTGGTGCTGCACTGCGGGTTGTGGCAGCTGCAGGCATGTACCAGCAGTGCCAGCGTCTTCTGCAGCTGCTGACAGCGCTCAAGGCGCTCCTGCTCTGTGAGACGAGGGCGTGCTTCATGATTGTTAGTGGTAGCCTGAAGCAGTATGGTTCAAGGAAGCATGCAGCATGGTGGGATAGCATGCACATGCTCTGGAGTGGCTGATAATGACTGCATATCTGGAAACTGCATGCATGAATAGGCACAGAGCAACTGGAAAAGGCAGGCAAGCAAGTGTTCCATTAGAAAATTCAAAGTTACGATATGGGCAGCTGCTCTGCTGACTATTGGAGCCTGACGCTGTCACTGGCAACAGGAGTTCCTGCGATATAAGGTTCTTCTGATCTACTTTTGTGCAGCAAGGGCACCTGTACGGTCAGCCTGCAAACGATCAATTCATTACTTACCACCATGGGGTGCTCATGCTGCATCCCAGCGGCCTTGCAGTGCTTGCACATTTCAAAATCCTGGCATACTGTACAGCGCAGCCCAGTGCCCTGCTCGATAACAACATAGCAGAAGTTGCACACGCCGCTGCAAGTGGGCGCCTCTAGGTTGTACAAGTTGTGTAAAGCCATCAAGGTGCTGTTTCTGACCAGTTAGGCTGTCGAACTGCCTTAGTAGAGGGACAAGAAGGCTTGGCGGGTTCTGAAAGAACGTCACGATCTTGCTGCAGCTGGTTCGGTGGGATGTCCTATATAAAGGTAGGAATAAAGCAAACCCCTTTACACTCCGTTGTAGGTCTGCACAATCAACTCAGACCTGTCGTTGCATCTTTATGTCGAGAAGCACAGCAGATAGGTTACTGAACACCCACGCCTATGAAGGACGGGTTATGTGATTTCACACCCAAGAACAGTTGAATCAGCAGCGAAAGTCCTCTAACTCCTTACCCCTGGCTTTTCAGGCCTTTTTGCGCCAAGTGGCGTGTCGTCTCACTCTGTTTTGCACTCGGCAACGACCCCGACAGCGCTATCAAGAGATCGCCAAGCCCTGCTTTTGCTGAATCGGCTGTCGCCCTACCCGGGGTCAGTAACACCTGGGGTTGAGTTTTAACATAACTCGCCTTTGAACCTATCCGACTCAG
>LWCB01011195.1:0-10599 GCA_001630525.1 Coelastrella sp. M60
GCTTTGTTGTGGATACGTCAGTCCCTCCTTCAAGTATGGCCAGCGCCGTACGCAGCTGAAACTCACCAATAGAGTAATCCACAACTCAATTGTTGTTTTTAGATGAGCTAAGGCTCCTGATCACCCCGTGTTGCGCGAACTGGTGAAGTGCTAACCAGGTCAGCACTTTCAGCGTGCGCAGCAGAATTTCCAGGGAAATGCACGTCGAGCAGAGTTCACATGTCTTACATTGATGACCTCTGCATTCTTCGAGCACATGTTGCTCAGATGATGCACTGACGATACAGTGTCATAACCCAAACACCAGGGACTGCGGAGTGGCTCAGGGCAGTACCACAGCACCAATTGTGCGCTTGCTCTCAAAAAACTGCAACGCAAGCAATGTAGCTGTTTTGGATTTTTTGTCCAGTTTCCTTGCGATCTACGAAAGTGACATCTATCGACACTACACCTGACTCTGCTTAAGCAACGCAGTCAATCAGGCTTGATACCAATATGTAGTACTATTGTTATCGTTGATTTGCAGACAGCTGTAACGTCGCTCTTGTGAGCTTCTCGTCAGCTGCTCATACCTCAGTTTCGCATCAACAAATCGATGTTGAGTCAGCCCCTACAGTGTATTGCACGGCTCATGGCGCTGAGCACTGCAGGTAGCTGCCAAAATCTGTTAGAATGGACTCCATGTATGACCTGTATTGCCCGGTTGACCTGGAGTTTGCCCCACCTGCCTGCAGAAGTGCCAGCACTAGTGCTGATGGGGCATGCAACTGCTTGCAGCAGCATGCAGCCCGCGTGCAGTTTTCACTCAGGTACTAACGGTTGCTTAATCAGGTTTGCATGCTGAGTCGCCATCGTCTCAGAAGAAAAAAGGCAACAACAGTCCATAAGCATTTGCACTGATCTGTGGGCACAAGAAACATCAGTCAAACTCAGATTGTTGCATCTCTCAGAGCTCTGACACGAGGGTGTCTTGGGCTGCTTTTTCTCACGACTGTACCTTGACTTGTGCAGGCGCAGCACTCGCAAGCGATCAGCAGCAGCAGGCCAAGCAGCAACACCATAGGCCAGGCACGAGCAGAATCAGCAGCAGCCACCCTCGGCCAAAGGGTTTTGCAGCATATAGGGCAAGGTTGCCTGCAGCTCGCAGGTAGGGTCGTACAAACCCTTCCACCGGGACTGGTTCTCAGGTTATTGCACAACAGCATGCACACATGGCAATGCAATGACAGTAGGCGGGACCCAGTCACTGCAGCAGTACTGGTTGATGGTGCCAATGCAATCCATGCAGGTTTCACCCTGTAGTACCAAGAATCATACACATGCCATTCCAGCCACTGCACTGACTCAAGCATGCCACACATGTTACAGCAGCAAATATTGTGCCACCATGCAGATACGGACCTCGGCTAAGAGACATGGATCCCAAGGCATTTGAGCAAATGCGGCTGATAGTCGGGTACTACGATCTGCCTGAGAACCGCAACAAGCCTCGGCCGGCACCTCCCACACATGTGACCATCAACAACCTGCAAACACTTAAGTTCACTCATGACGTTGACCCTTACTACAAACTGGCGCTGCTGAGTTACCGGAGCAAATTAGAGAACTTGGAAATCCTCAAGGTGAATCAACTATGCATGTTGAGTTTGTACAATTGTGAGCTTAAATCATGCAAACAATGCTATTCCAGTACTGCACCCTTCTTTGGGTTGACAATGTGGCTGCTGAGATACTATTTCCGCTGCTGTGCAAATCCTTTGCCCTTTCAGAGAGGTTGTTTTGCTGAGCACCCTGTGGCTGTGTGTTGCTTTGTATCATTGTAGGGACTGGACAAGACGCGGGCATTCCTGCAGGACATATCCACACCCCCAGACTTTGTGCCAAACCTGGAGGGGCTTGCAGCTTTGGGGGCAGGAAAGCAGCAGCAAAAGCAGGAGCAGCAGCAGCAGCCTCAGCAGCAAGAAGATCAGCAGCAAAAGGACCATTTGCAGGATGATTAGTAAGCACACCAGCCGAGTGACCAGTAGCGATACAGGATGAATCCTTGAGACTTGTTTATTCACAACTGCAGCAATTATTCTCTGCTGGACCTCCAAAGATGGCAGTCTTTGGCATACCAATTTTGTTGGCTGTGCTGCTATGGCTAGCAGTCCTGTTTCGCCTGTGTAAGCTTTTTGAAAACTGTGCCACAGGGGGGTGCAAAATGCTACTCTTGCTATCAGAGATCATAGTTGTACGTACAAGCAGTTGCATGCTGACGTAAGTTCCTGATATATCAGAGATGGCCATCCCATGGGTTCATTGTCCAAAGAGCGCTTGGCTTGTGAAGCCATGTTAGATAGTGTCCGACACTACATGAATCACTCATGCAGCCCTGTGACCGGACTGTGACTGTTATCCGTCAATGCCTTGGAGATATTCCAAATTGTTTAACAACTGAGAAGTAGAAACTTACTTAGTAGCCTGGTAGCCATACAACACAGAAGACACCCACATCATGTCACCGTTGCCAAGAATTGGCAGTTCTGTGTGACAATCGAGGACTGAACGTCTCAGTCATCACTGATGTAACAGTCTCAGTATGAAAAACCGTTTGCGGGTATGCAGCAAGCACATCTATGTTGCCTATCAGGCAACAGGCAAACACACAATCATTCACTTTGCTGCACGAGCCAACTCTCTGTCACAATCATGCTGCGGGCGTGGCATGCCAACAGTGTGCTTCCAACCGTTGTCCAATCATGATGATTGACAGAGCCAAGCAACCCCGTCATGCTGTGGTGAGAAAACAACCTGGTTGTTCCAGTGACTGGACAGAACCTCAGCTATTGCCTGTCATTACTGAAAGAAGCAAAGTGGCGGCGAGAAAATGCCGCACTGGCCATGATCGCACTGCCAAAAATGTACATTGCTGTACAGACTCTTGTGGCGCCGCCCTGCAATGGTGCTGTGAGCTGATGATCACCATACGGCCTAGTGGGTATTAACTTTGATTAAGTGACCTGGCAGGCTGGTAGTTCTCTTCAACAGTGTTGATCATGATACCTGCCACATCATATGCCTGATACTCATCACGCTAGATTTAAATGCTTGGGTCAGCTGGGACAACATGACGTTGACACCCGCCCTCCACCGACACATAGGCAAATACTCTGGTGCAGCGCGTTGGTGCCTCCGGCACTTGACGTTTAGTCTGTAATGGGCACAATGCATCCTGGCGGACACAACTTGTCTCTATCCCATAGGCAGTACAATCCAGCAGTACGAGCATCAACAGCACCCAGGGCATACTGCACATATCGCCTGCAAATGGGAGGTAAGGACAGGTTGCTGGTGCTGTCACTGGCAAGATCATCTGATGGCCATTGGCCATGTGACGGGACTGAATTCGCCCTGAAACTGTCAGCTGCATGAAGTGCAGTATCTGCATTACGCAGTATGTTCTGGCGGTCCCTGGCATGGCTGCATTTTCTGTCTGCCTCTTCTGCTGCTGCAGCAGCCCCAACATCAGGTGATGCAGGCAGTACAACATCAGTGTTGATGTGACTGTGCCCGTAGACATGGACCTGCCCTCCAACCTGTGACAACAGACCCACTCGCAGCACCACTAGCAGTTAGAAAGTGCTTTTTCGTAGCAGCTGCAGGTGCAGCAGCTATGATAGCAATCTGATGAGACAAGGGTTGCCATATACAAGTAGCACTTGCCGGAGTGAGTGCCAAACAGAGGTTTGGTGGATGCAGCAACACTGTCGGTCAGCTTTCACTGAGATTGTCAAGCGTCACATGCACTCCTGCTTCAGTACGCAATGCATAGCCACATGCCTAGCGACATCTGCATTTAAGTTCATTGCTGTGGCTGTGCTTGACAACACTGGCCTCTATCTATCTGTCGTACAACTTACGCCTGAGGTCTGTGTGTGCATGGCAAACAATCACTTACATGCGGAGATAAAGTCCTATGCATGGATAATGGGGTCGAGTCTTGAGCTCCCCAGAGTCCGCATTTCTCACCTGTGCAAGTTGTTCCTGCAGCTCACAGCATCCCATGGCTTTGCTAAGTTCTTTGACTGTGTGGTGAGGCAGGGAGGTGTGGGGTAAGAAGTGACTCACAGTGACTACGGTCAAGTTGTGCACTGCTGCTGCTGCTGCTGCTGCTGCTGTTGACTGACAATTCGTTGTGGGCTGGAGCTGCTGCTGTACTTGCTGATCTGCCGTTTGAACTGAGTCCACCTGGTGTTGATGGAACTGGTGCTGCTGTTTGCTGGGTGCTGTTGAGCAGTCCCCGGGACCAGCTGTGTGCTGCTGCACATCAAGGCTGGGTTCAGCAGAAGGCTGCTGCTGCTGCTGTTGACACTGCCTGGTTCTTGGTTGCAGGTTGATTTGCAGTCCTGGGACTTTCCTTGCACTCTTCACTGACAGAACTCCTTCATGATTCCATGTCACCCTAGGTCTGCTGTTACAGCAGTAGTTGTTGCAGTTAGCAATGGTTGCAGCACTGCCACCACAATCGCAGCTACTGCTACTGCTGCTGCTGGTCTGTGCGGGGCAAGAATGCGCTGACGAAGCTTGTTTGTGCTGCTGCTGCTGCTGCTGCTGCTGTTGCCGCCAAACCAGGTTAGACCCCTCATACAGGTTCTTTGATTGAGAAGGGCTGTGCATACTAGCAATTGCTGCTGCTGCTGGTCTAGATTCTCTCAGTCGCTGCCTGACCAGCTCTATTGTTTGTGTGTTGAGCCCCAACATCACCCCCCACACAGCGTCATCTGGTACAGGCCAATGACAGAATGAGTCATGCCTGTAGCGCCCAGGTCTGCATCACAACACTGCACGAGTCAGTACTGTGACATGATCAGTGTTGAAGGTTCGTCTGAACACCACCGTGGTGACCTTGCCCAGCTTGGGGAGTATATATACACTGTAATCATACATCATCATATAAACTGTACATGATATGTATCAGTCATTGTACTAGGTTGACAGAAAAACCAACATGCACATCGCTACTGGCTCTCCGGACGAACGAAGAGAAGCCAGGAGCCCTATGGCTGTGATCAGTATTGATCAACCTGATGCTGGCCCAGTCAATAGCAAGGCTTTACCTTTGGTCCATTATGTCAAACTGACAGTTGTACCAGGACATCAGCGGCACAATCATCACATCCGACGACACTTGAACGGGGCCAATGTCAACGCCACAATCCTCAGCAATCTGTGCCAAACACACAGCAGGCGTTGTTGACAGCAATGAAACATGTGTTTGACGGCCAGGCCAGACCTTGGTGATGGATTCAAGTGTACGTGACGATCAGAGCCTACAGACAGTCACTGAGGTGCATGCAGGCGGTGTCAGCTGTGAGGTGACGTCATCACCACCAAGCTCTACTGAAGATAGATTCGCTACCTACCTGTCTCATAGCTATAATCTTACATATTGAGTCCGGGTACATTTGTTCATCTCTGCTGCCAGGTCTTATCCAGGCCTCATGATTGCCAGGTACCCAGATGACACGACTGAACTTTGGGGATAACAGTTTGAATGCTGTCTGGACTGCGGCGACAGTGTCGCCTACATCTCCTGCAGCAGCAGCAGCAGCAGCAGCAGCAGCAGTGCAACAGCTCCCAGCCACTGAGCAGATAACTCATAAGCAGAGCTCCTAGCACTTGGGAAGATTGAGTCAATCTCAGCATCAGCATGTCCCGGTGGCAGTGGTTGTGACCGGCAGTTGTGTCGACAGTAGTTTTTGATTCTTCTTGAACGTCAATAAGTGAGTGATGGAGGACACAATGCCATGCTGAGAGGTTGACTGTGGTCGCAGCAACCACATGCATCCCAAAACATTGTCAGGGCACCATTCCTCCTACTGGTCTTGTTTACCTGCTATGATTAGTACATCGTTCTTGAACTTTGTTGTGCTGATTCTCTCGACCCAGGCCAGGTTGTGACCCCCCGGAGCATCTACATGAAGATCAGACAAACAAAAGACACGACTGCTATTGCTACTGCTGCTGCTGCTGCTGCTAGTTGTGGACTTGGGGAGATCAAAGCGTCGTTGAAGTTGTCGCCACCGCTTGCTGCCAGGATGGTGCTGCCATCGCTGCTGCTGTTTGTCTGGGACCTCACTGAGTGCTGACACCATGGACAGCTTGCCAGCAGCTAACTGCTTGATGAGATCATGCAACTCTCCTTCTATATGCTGCTGCTGCGGCGGCGGCGGCTGCTGCTGCTGCTGACACTGGTATTGATGATCATGATACTGCTGCTTCCGCCTGCTCTCATGTTTGTGGAGTTTGTCATAAAACACTGCTGTCTGTGAGGCAGATACATATCCTTGCGCATACAAGCAATACGCCATTTCTGCATCACCCATCCCTGCTGCCGCTGCTGCCAACACTTCACAGCATTGTGCTGACTGTAAGCCCTGTTCAATATGACCAAAGCCTGCAGAAGGCAACCCAAAAAACTCGGGTCGATAAGTAGCAGCTGGGACTAACACACATAGCCACACAGCCTGATATCACCAGACTTATCAGGCAGTCACAAGATGGCGCTCTCGACACTACACAAGCACAAGTACTGCCCGAAGAGAGGGATGGAACCTGTGCATTTCTGGATCGCGTTGCTCAGCATGCACCAACACATGCACCAGCATCCTTGCTTGCAAGACCTCCTCTATGGACAGTACTGCTGGGAGGCTATGATGATGCCATGCGAGAAAGAAAATCCCAGTGAGTGAGTGATTAAATGGTGTATGGTTTACAAGGTCTTTCTTCGTACCCGCAGAGGCATGAGGTGCGTGATCAGCCCGAGTACTGCTGAAGGTCCTGACAGACTGCCCTGCTGCTGCGTCAAGCGCTTGCTTAGCGGTGACAAATGCCAACTCATATTGATGCTGATGTAGATGAGCGAGGGCCTGCTCATACATACGACTCGAGCTTGGAGGTACGCCGGCAACTTGCATTGAGCTCAATTTCTCGAGGAGCAACGCTGCTGTCACGGTGTCGGCCTATAGCCAAGTTGCGAGTACTCTTGGAGGCGTAAACTGCATGGAGAGCTATATCACTCAAATTTAAGTTTGATTGTCAACATGTACGGCAGTGTTACGCAGTGGCGTATGGGTGTGGACAAGTCCAAGGATGCTTAACCGTCTACTGATGCTCAGTGGCGTTACAGACAGTCATCCGCAGCAGCAGATGTTCTCACCATCAACATCATTTGTCATGCACATCGCAGTCGCAGCTACCAATCGCACCACGTACGCATTGCACTAGTGCCAAAATCTCAGACTCTTGCCTTCTGCATCAGCTGCCTCCTTGATTGCCACTGCTGGTGCAACATCCATTCTACTGCTGCGTCCCAAACCTTCAACTAGCGGCTGCAGCTGATCAAGTTTATCAAACATGCCCTGCATACACAAACACAAGATCACATCAAGGCCCAGGACACACCATCAATGCTCACGCAAGTATTCACAGCATATGATTAGGCGAGTGCCAGGCAAGGTCTCCAAGATCTGCCAAAAGAAACACAGCTCAAGGAACGATGAAAGATGTTGGACTCCCAGGAAGCAAGTTGGTCATGCTGAAGTCGGTTGTTGCAGCCGTTGCTCAAGTCCTGCTAGCAGCTTGCAGCATAGCCGGATATCGCAACACAAACGCAAAAGACATGAAAGCAACAATGCAGTCTACTCCTAGCCACAGCGGTGTCAATCACCACTAACAACATAGTGACACAACACTCTGAATTCAACCTCATGTCTGTCATTCAGCCACTCACCAGCAGCCCCCCAGTGTGCACAAACAACACCTTCTTGCCCTGCCAGTACTCGGGATCAGCAGCCATCTCTTTCAGCAACTGATGTACTGCCTTGCCGCTGTAAACAGGGTCCAGAATGACGCCAGTAGCAAGCGCAATATCCTGCGTATACACATCAATCAGCAAGTAGTGAGTGACGTCACTAGAACCAACTGGCAGGACTCTTGGGCTTGCTAATCGCAGTTAACCCTTATGTGCCGCCAAATCATGTTTGCTCAACAAGGGCAGGGCTGACTGCTGTTCATGACAGCTACGACACACTGAGAGACCCAAGATGTGTGTATGGAATTGCACATAGTAGGGCTGTTGAACAAGCCGGCAAAGGCTCTGCTTGTCATACTGTTAGTGGCAGACTACGCACTCAAAGCACATGCAACAACCAACATCCTGCCCATTGTTGATAAGGCAGCTGTTTCCAATATCAATACTGCTGCGATCATGTACATATACACTACAAATACTACAAGTTACCCGACAAGTGTTCACACCCGTGAGGAGCCAACACAAATCACAAGTGTCGCCTTCAGTAATCTGGCGACTTACTCTCACTGTCTGTAGCTCCTCATCTTGTGACAAGGCATAACCAATTCCCTTCGCTTGATGAGCAGTCAGCAAGTCCCTGGCTTTGTGTCCATCATATCCCAGCTCCTGGATCAGTCCATCAATCTCTTCATAAAAGTAATCAGGGTCATCACACACTGTGAATGCGTGCACTGCAGTGTTGAGCCTTGAGAGCTTGTTGCCGAGGGCAATACCAGCAGTGGTACCAGCACTCCCACAAGCCTGAAGGAATTTTGCACCCATGTTGAAGCACAAGCATGAAGAATAATGCACCCAGAATGAAACATAAGCATAATGGACAAAAGGCAGGGATAGGTGCCTGACTCGGGCATGATCCCTGCTGCCTATGGAAAGCAGCGGGGCATCTTACAGCACCTGGCGATCCATGCAATTGTAGGGTTATGTAAGCCATCTGATGCATGCCCATCCAGGTGGATGGGTTGTTGCATGTGATGATACATAACATGACGCATTTGTGTTCAGTCAAGACGAAAGCCTTCACACTGATGCTTACCGCTGCAATGACATCAAACGTTTGGCCTGACTCCTGCATCTGCTGCTGCAACTCATGTATGAACTCTATGTAGCCCCAGCAGCCCAGGGGGCTACTGCCTCCCACTGGTATGTAGTACGGCTTCTTGCCCTGCTGCTGCAGCTCATGAGCGAGAGCCTGCCCCAGAGCAGCAGCTCCAACTTGAGCATACTCCTCTTTGGTGACCTGGTGTACTGTGGCGCCTACTAGACGCTCTACTAGCAGGTTACCAACTAACCCAGGATCTGAGTCCGCTTGATGCCTGCAGAACAGACATTGGCAGCATAGTACAGCAGTTGCCATCAAGCACAAGCATGCTGCACAATACTTGAACCCGGTCTGCATGAGCTGATGAAGCATTTGCGAGAGGCCGGCAGCTGCCATCCTAATGCTCTTTGCTGTCGGGTAGGTCCAGCCCTACCTGCTGTTTCTGAGAATGAGATGACATGGTAGTCCCAGGTATGCTGCTGCTACTGCTGTGGCTCGAGCATGATTAGACTGTATACCACCAATGGTGATGACACAGTCGTGCTGCTTGTTCAAGGCATCCGCGATGAGAAACTCCAGTTTACGAACCTGTGTCGTAACAATTTCAACAAAGGCTGTCTCGCAAAGGTGCAAGGATCAAAAGTGAGATGTCAACACTGGACTTGCAAGTGAAGTACGGGTTACTGCACTTGTTGTTCCAGTGCCGAGAAGGGGCACATGTCAAATGCTGCTACATGCCTAGGTACCTTGTTTCCTGAGAGTTGCATGCCAGTCAGATCATCGCGCTTGATCCAGACCTCCGTCCCTTCTGGCAGGTTGGGCAACTGCCATTTGTGAATAGGTGTGGGCAGTAGGCCCAGTTTGTATCTGTGACTCGGCTGCAGCACCAAACAGCGTCCTCGTTGTTAATTGCCTGCTGCTTATGCTTCTTAAGGGCTTGTTTGCCCTGAACCTGAAGTTAGTGTCTACAAGACCAGCAAGCGTTCACTGCTGTTATAGCAACACTGTTGTGCTCACCAGCACTTGTAAACCCTTGGCCCAATCAGGAGCTACATACTTGCTTGAATGAAGGAAGTTGGCTTGCTGCATGGGAACCGAGCTTGCGGCACTTTTGTCACAGACAATGCTCGGAACGAGACGTGCGATCTGATACGTAATTACCCTGTCCGGTGCGTACGCATGCAACTACGTTCCGTTCTAACTAAAACAATGAGCAGTGTGATTGTGCTTGTTCTGTGTTCACAGGCGTAGAGATCTTTCAACACACCAGCAGGTGGCAGTGACATGTCTTGTACAAGGTGGCACTGCAAGGACATAACAGTACGAATGCTCAAGGTTCCGTATGATCTAGCTTCAAGAAACTTGAGGTGCTTTCATCACTCTTCAACGTCTATGGGTGCTGCTTCTGCCCCATCTCCTGCTGCAGCTGCGGCTTGTTCAGGTGGCAACAATTGCTCTAATGATGGATCACTGAAAGCCTGGTCTCCTGCTGCTGCATCAGTGTCCACGCCTTCACCATCACCAGGACCATCTTTGCAGCTGAGTTGCTTCAGCCACAGGCACTGATTCCTTCATGTCACTAAGAGTCCCAGCGCATGCTGCTGCTGTTGTTGGTGGCTGTGCTGCTGCTGCAGTGCTTGCCCTTTTCCTGCTGTTGCTGCAGCCTTGGCTTCTTAACCTTGGGAGCTGCCTGTAGGTAACCAGT
>LWCB01011196.1:0-11746 GCA_001630525.1 Coelastrella sp. M60
TCCTTCTGCATCCGATGCTGTGGTTGCTGGGAAACCAGACAAGCAGTCATCTGGGTCAAATAGCTGCAGCAAACATCCAGCCAAGTTGATTGGGGTAATTCATCAAGATCGTTGTGAAATACTGATGAAGTGCGGGGCAGGGCAGTGATAGAAATCAAAAACATGTACCATCTTGTATTTGTTAGTTTCCCATATCACTTACTTTGTGCTGCAAGCTGCCTGTTTCGCCATTGTCAATCTGCTGCTCATCAACCTGTTTGGCCTCCAGCTGCTGGTGATCATGCAGTGCTACATTCAACGCACTGTCCTGCTGCCTGTCCGTGAGCAACTCAGGTGCAGCTGGATATTGCTGATGACCATTGCTACCTGTTGCCTGCTGCAGCTGCATCAGCTGAGACTTCAGCTGCTGTAGCTCTGCAACACCCCGCGTCTTCTCAACATCCATGCGCAGCATTGCCATATCTCGTGCATGTGCTGCTGCCGCTACTGCCAGGCTGGGATCAGCTGCCAGGAGGTCAGGGGGGATCCCAGGAGACCCAGATGTCAGACCCAGGCCTCCCAAGCCAGGCATGACGCCCAGACCGGGACTTAACACACTGCCAGCTTGTCCTGCTGCCGCCGCTGCTGTTGGGTTCGCCATGACTGCTGCTGCAGTCATAGCTGCTGGCAGTAGCTGGTTCCATGGGTTGGCTGCTGTTCTCATCTGGCTCTCTAGTGCCGATTGCAATGCTGTTACTTGAGCTTTGAGCTCCTGGATGTAAGCTGGAGGGGCATCTTGCTCATTAGGGTGGTGCGGTCTTTGACCCCTGGCAGGTTGCTCCCAAGAAGCTGCTGCCTGCTCGTCTCTTTGCCTGCTTTCAGCGGGAAAACATGCAGCAGCGGTTTGCAGCTGTGGTTTCCACAAAGTTGGCGCCGTGTTTGCGCCAGTAATATCTCTGAAGACTTGTACAAGTGTTTATGACTTGTGTGCTAACAATCCCTTACATGCGCTACTGCGGAAGGGTGCAGGGTGTATTGTGCAGCTTCATGCAATCCTTTACACACAGCAACCACTGAGTCATCAGGCGAATGAAGAACTTGACGTCAATAGTGCTGTTCAGCCTTGTGAACTCAATCTTGTATCCTCTATCACATTTGCCCTTTTCAGCAGATTGGGACAAAGCCATGATGATATTCCGCCCTACCATCTGGTGTGACCTTCTTCTCCATTGCAGGAGTCCAGGTATCCAGCTGCTGGTCTACTACTGCTGATGCGACTGCCTGCCTGACAACTGCTACCATACTCTACATCAGCATGTGCATGGCATGAAGCACCCATCTCAATACTTGATGACTGATGATGCTTTCTGTAACTTGCTGCTTCTTCCTTTGGAGTGACCAAGAAGACTGATTTTCCCTTGTAGGCTCTGTCCTGTGCACCTTGTTCTGTTGCTGCTGTGAAAACTGTTCTGGTTCCTATTGCTGCTGCAGGATCACTTGCAGGTACTGGGGCTGCTAGCTCCTGAGCTTGGCGCATGACACTCTCACCAATTTCTCTTGCTTTTGCAAGGGTTGTACCCTGCAAGCATCAAAGCATCTGTGGGCACAATTTAGCGCATCAAGCACTAGCGCAGGCCTTCTTGTTGTGTCCAGGTATATCATAGCATCTGCGGCGCTTCTCATATTCCAACCGCAAGCGCTGAATCTAATCTTAGTATCTGCAAAACGATAGAGCACAGCTCCCTGTTTACCAAGTGGCTCATGTATCAGAAGGCAGCTGCTACCTCACCCTCTTCAGTGCTTCTAGTGCTGCTCTTGCTGCACCCTCCTCTTGCATCAGTTGCGCAACAAGGAGGTCACGCTTGCTGGCGCCGTCGTCACTGCTTGGACCCTGAACATGGTCACATGCACACCAGTGAGTGTCATCACTTCCATGGCGCTCCTGCTGAAAGGTGTAATGCCCTTTGCAAACACACGGGCTCAAAATACGACAGGCAGCAGCCAAATATTTCAGTGTCGGCTAGAGGTATCTGCTCACGGGTAGTTTGAGCCCAGCTCGGACGTATTCGTGGAGCAGGCTCCCATTCTGTACCAGCAGCTTGTGTCTTTCAGCCATCAATTGCTTCTGCTGCTGTTGATGTGTCTCCAGTAGACCTGTCAGCTGCTGTTGTTTGCCAGAGTACCCGGAAATCATAGCTGCTCTGTTTATTGATCTTTCTCTGCCTGTTCCTCTGCAAAATTACGCTTTCGCTGAGCTGTCTCTTTGACCATATCAGACCACAGCCAGCACAGAGCACTGGCGCTTCAGCAGATCAGCAGATGTTCCGAAGAGCCCGAGTGTTGATCATCTTCTAAATGTCGAGAATTTGTCAAATATGCACCAGCACTTGGCTGATTTACACGCGCCGGTGCCTACATTTCGCCTTGCCCGCGCAATCGGCATACCCTGTTGCTGGACTCTCACAGTTGCTGGTCGAGGGTGATGCAACATGCAAGGATAGTTATCACAATCAAACGTTTTTTACTCGATCAGGTGCGAGCCTGCACGACAGTGCCGCGGGCAAGTTCGAGGTATTGAGCACCATCTCACATACTGTTGCACAGCTGAGGGTGAATGAGCAGACCCCTCAGCTACCACAGCTTGGAGTCAAGTTGAAGTTGTACTGCAGACCTTGCAAAGCTTTTGTGATCGGTGGCGTGCAGGTTTTGATGACCACAAGCCTTGTGGTGTCACAAGTTGTGACACTGTAGCTCAGGCCCCAGAGTCACATCTTGGACATGACTTGTACTCGGGGTGCAGGTGTTACGCGCGTTTGCTCTGGTATAAATGACCGCACACAGGACTTTATGTCTGGCGGCCAGTCACTACTATATTCACTGAGGGGGGTTGACGCAAGCCTTGCAAGGCTCAGCAGTGATGTAGCTGTGCATGTCGAGCACATCTTCCACATCTTCCACATTTCAGGCCTAGGATATGTCAGCGACAGCTGATTGACACTGGCCAATCCTTCGCTCGCAGCATTAGCTGGCGGCTGGCTTGGTGAAGATCTTGGTGTCTATTGATAGTACTAGTACCCGGTGCTGCACCAGTGACACTGTCCTGCAGGGGAAAGCTCTTTCCATGTAAATACCTTGTGATTTACAACCTCACAAGGCACTGCTGCTATGCTGTAATGCTAGCAGCACTGAGGCTGCAAATCACAAAAAACAACTGCCGGGCAAAACTGGGGTCAACTGCAACATGGACCTAAGCAACACCACACGGTTATGCCAGAGAAACTTCTCGACGGCATAATTGAAACCTGACTGTCTTAACCTAGACCTCACCCAAGACGTATTCGTGATAATAAACCTGTCGAAGCACTCAGGTCATAACATAGCAGGGACCACAAGCTGAACAACCTTGCACACGTATGAAGGGCATGCACGACAACCTGAAGGTAACGCATGCGATAGCATCCAGTTCATGATGCTGTGTACCCAGGTGCTTTCTTCTGCTTCCCAAGCTCCCCACTGCTCATTCGCCCTGCTGACAAAGCCCTATATAGGCCACCAAATCTTGCTCTATCAGACAAAAAACATGCAGCTCTTGGCATAGGTGTCCTGCGGGGTGCACACACACAGCAAGGTTGTCTCATCACAGGCTCCTGAGACAGAACCAGGTCCAACTGTGCAGAACAGCTTGTGCTGGCACAGAGACTGGCACCTAAAGCGCACTATAGCAACATACCCTGAAGCTCCCATGGTAAACATTGCAAGGTGCTAGATGACCGCACAGCCTCAAACCAACACCGGTTGATCCCCTTCACTTACGTTGATCTGCAGCACATCTGGTGCTCGTTCTCCACTTCCGCTGCTGACCACACTGCCCTCATCTGCCTCACGCTTCATCAGTCGGCCCCTGAACGCAGCTAAGTGAGCATAGTATGCAGCTGGCACAACCGACACACTGCGTGTGCAACGGCAGTACAGATAGCACTGCCAGTATGTGAAGAGCTGCAGTGAATCTGCACTGAATCCGTTCTCATCCACCAGCACGTGATAGTGCGCCGGCTTGTTGTGACCCTGCAGCCCTGCATGACTGTTCAGGAAGAAGTCAAACTGGGTGGGGTGACAGATGCCGCTGTCAACAACAGTGCCGGGAAGACAGTTGCCCGAGTTGTCGGCACCAGCAGCGTCAGCAGGAAACAGGCGTGTGTTGTGCCGCTTCTGCACCACCACAAAGGTGATGGGTGGGCAGTAACCTTCCTCCAGAGCATAGCATGCCTGCAGACAGTCATCAGCACAGTGCTGGCAAAATGCACAAGACAAATGCTGCACTGGACAGGCGTGGACAAAACAAGAGCACAAGAGCTGCTGATCCAGACAGTCATACATATTACGGTGTCACATATCTGCAACCAAAGAAGCAGACCGTGCTGTGTCGTCCAGAAGTTCCATTACCTGTCTGAAGGCTATGTACTCATACTCCAACACAATAGGGAACTGGCTGTCAGCCACTCCATCGCGGTAGTAAATGATGGCCTCGGGCTTCTTTTTGTTTCTATGGTAGAACTCCTTCATCATCTCCTGCACCACGTCCTTGAGACTGCCAATCACCTCTTGACGATGACCCTGAAATAGGCAAACAGGGAGCAGAAGTCTGAAGATAGACCCAGCAGGTACCACAGCAGAGTGGAAGAGCAAGTCGTAATCCAAAATCGAGCACAAAGAATGAGAGTCGATTCAAACACAGCGCACCCATGATGCACCATGATGCAACAACTTGCTACATAACAGCGGACCCTGCAGCCAGCACCAACCTGCCGTATGACCCTGGTCATGTATCTTCCAAGCGACCTGTCATAGCTGGCGCATACAGCTGCAATGGAAGGGTCTGCTTCATTAAAGCTGGTTGGATGGGTGACATCAGCACCAAAGATCATGAAGGGAATATTGCCAACAACAGGAACAGCTCTGCCAGGCTGCAGGAGAGCAAGAAACGGCATGACAAGTGCAGCAGTAGCAAATGACACATGGAAAGGACAACCCGGTGACTGCCAGTGCATAAAGGCAGTGATGCGTGAGCGACAACAGGTCATGCCATGACCTGTTGTCGCTCACCTATTACTTGCAGTGCAAACGGAGCAGCAAGCATCATGGCTGCGTGGCAAGAGCTGATGCAGAGTTTCTGATTTCGCGCTCTCTCTCTCTCTCTCTCTCAGCACTTACAGTCTGTACTAATTGCTGAAGACTATGGGGGGTCACTACAGCAGCACACTTACGTCTACAAGCTTGACATTGACTCCTCCCATCTTTGCGTTGATCTTCATAGCCAGGTTGGCACAGTACTGAGGTCTACCTCGAGGTGGTCGAGCATTGATGCCCACACCAGCCTTGTCAGCAGCAAAGCACTGGGTACGGAGGCCCAGCACGCTGTCGCCTGCCTGCTTGATCTGTGCATAAGGGCTGCCTGCAGCTGTGTGTTTGCGCTCCAACATCACCAGCACCATCTCACAGCTGCAGGGGGACAATAGGTTGTTCAAACATGTAACACGGAAACTCAAAAGGCATCCCTACTTGACAACCAGGATGGTGCTACCTGAAGTCGTTTGAAGCTGCATGATGTGTACCGCACCGCACATGAACCATTATGCTAGTCAGCTGCATCCAAACATATATCTGTGGGATACACGAACAGCAAATAGGCTCAGTCAGCAAGAATATCTAGGCCTACCGGTGTCCAGTGACCTGCTCTGCAGCCATGGAAGCCTTCCTGACCCTGTCCTCCAAGCTGTCTCTTGGGTTGTAAGGTCCCTTCACCGGCAAGCCACATTTGACTCCTGTGTTGTTACACATGTCCACCAGGAACCTCAGGAAGGTCATGGTACCCGTCTCGCCCTCATCCTGAAGGTACTGGGGGTCAACCAGGGTGGCAAAACCCCAGCTCTTGATCTCACAACCTCCAGGGAACTTCACATCACGCAGATTCCAAGCACCCTGATGCAAGAAAGACATCACACAGCACACTATCAACATGCTGTATGCTTGCTAGAGGAGTGCATCAGTGGAACCGTAAGCCATGCAACCCCCATGTAGCTGGTCAATCAACAAGGACATGGCAGATAATTCTGGTCAGAGCATACCCTTGTTCCTGGTGTCAGTGCTTCGGGGCTGCCGTATGCCAGCATGGGTGGGTTGAGCACTCTGGCAGGAACACGGCTCAGCTGCGTCTCAATCTCAATGCCGAAGGCTTTCACAGCTGGGTCTGCAGGCATCAACAACAGACAGGGGCAGATACATGTGGTCTACACTAAGTGCAAGTTTTGCAACAACAGCAGCACAAGGCATAACACGACAACCACAAGTAATTGTTCCCCAACATGGGACTGCAGACAGCATGCTATTAAGCAAGCGACAACACTGTGCAGCTTCATATGAGCAGCACATCCTGCAGTCAACAGCACTCACCGTTGTTGAAGCCACCCAGATCGTTCCTCTGCATCACCTGCTGCAGATAGTTTGCACGGTCATTGGGCTTCAGGCCAGCAAACTGCAACATGCCAGTGGTCTGCTTCTCATTCAGCATACGACGCCGTTGACCAGGAACCACACTGCAGGAAACAGCAACATACAAAACAAGGTCTCAGCAGCAAACAAGAACACTCCCACCAGTGCCATATGCAATGCTGTGCACCTGGCCCTGACATACAACCAAGGCAGACTACAGAAGTTGGGAAACGTTGCAGTCATCCTGCAAGCAATAGCAGCTGTGAGAGACTCTGTCTTTCTCTTTCCCTTACCTGCAGAGTTCCATGGGTATCCAGACCTTTCTGCCTGATTGACTAGACACGTTGACTGGGGGCAGGTTGGGGTATTGGAGGCGCCTCTGGTAGGTGGTGGCGTAGTACTGAGCAACACTGACCTGCTGACCGTTATCAAGGTTGAACATGGTGCGGTCAGTGGCTGTGTTGCCTAGCTCGCGAATGAGCTTGTTGCGGATTGTACCAGTTGGGCACCTGTAAGACACCTACACAGCAGGGAAGAGGACAGCAACAGGTGGCCTCAACAACCCTCTGGATCCGCTAGCATTGGACAATGACAGCAGTTTCGCAGGACCTACAGTATGGTGTTGCAGGACGAGCAACACTAACAAATCGTGCAGGACACCAGGTGAAAACCAATAAAGATGCATGCATACATGAAAGCAGCACAAATGCAAGATGTGCATGGTATCTCACCCTCATGCCTCGCACTGTTTCCTTGATCTGTCTCAGCTGCCTTGGGTTTAAAGGTGCCCTCAAATCCCTGACTTCAAGAACACTGCTCAGCACATTCACCAGTTCACCGCTTGTTAGGAAAGCTGTAGCAGCCAGGTCGATGTTGAAGGAGAGTCCATACTGGCACGGCTTTACTGCTTGGCGGTAACCGGCCCAAGCTTCAGCACCTCCAGGCAGTCTCATGTAGAGGTTGTTGTCGTTGGGCACATGGAAGAGTACGCTGCTACCGATGACAAGGGTGTAGTCACGGGCTGCAGGAAGGTAAAGCATTGTTATAGATAGCAACAGCAGCCGGGTTAACAATAGGGCTGGGTTCTGATGTTGATGTACAAGGGCCCCATGTCGCGCATAGAGCAGCGCAAACATCACCATGTTGAGAAGGATGCAATCGGCAGGTACACTGCATAAGGATGGGGGTAAACTGGTCCTTGCAGTGCAGGTAGGCTGACTCTGCCCTGCTATTGGTTCATGCCAACATGGAGCAGAGAGAACAGCAAGCCAAAGAATCCAAGAGAAAGGGGGGCTCACCACTGACTCCGCTCCGCATGACCACCTCCAGCACCTGTAGAGCACTGCGTGGAATGTCTTCCTCTGCAGTGAGCTGACCAGAAATGTACCTAGGGAGGGACATATGATAAGTATGCATACAGGGCAAAGGTCAGGGCAGTGCTCAGAGGCAATCATGACAGTGGTGAGTCTGCCATGGCAGAACATACAGTAACAGTACAGGGCAGAGCTTCGACCCAATCTACCCTGCAGTATAATGGATGCTGCATGCAGGGCGCTGATCAGGACAAGAAACCACCCCCACAGTTGCAGATGTACATCACTTTGCAACACAACAGCACCCTGCTGGGTACCATCTTAACCGCCTCCTCACTTGTTAAGAGCCTCCAGGTCTACTGTAGCAGCATACTTGATGGTGACCTTCCATGTCTTGTCCACAGAGGACCCATCAGGAGCAGTAAACTGAGTTCTCACAGTGTACTCTCTTGGCTCATCATTGGGGCCACCAAGGAAGGCTCTGGGGGCGTAGATGTTCTTGCCCCAATCGCTTGCCCAGCCAACACTGGCCCAGTTCTCCTGCAGGGCGAGCTGCAACAGAACACGCCGCACCATGGGCCGGGGGAGACCTCGGTCAGCTGCAGGACAAAGAAGAAGAAGCACAGAACTGTGTGATGGGAGTCTGAGGGGGATAGGGTGAAGTAGCGACGAGCCAGAGGGATTATGCCAACAAGTACTCCATCATCATGAAGCATCCAGCGTCTGGTGGCAGCAAAGTAGTGCTCAAGGACTACTGCTTGATGCCCGTAAGCAAACTTCCAAGCCAAAATATGTTGCAGCATGTAGTTCAGCAAGGCTTGCATACTGCAATCTCAGAATACTCAAAAGCAGCAACTGGCTGCATGATACGGTGACAGTGCGGGGTGGCCTCTGACAAGCATCTGAGATTGCTGCTGATGGATGAGTAATGATGTTGTGCAGGACCGTTGATATCCCTGCGGTATCACCAGTGATCCCCACCTGCTTGTGCTCCTGGTCTTTGTTTCCTCTTTGCTGCTCTCTCACTTTCCTCTGGGCTCAGTAGTCTGTCGATTGCAACGTCGTAGTGGAATGCCTGGGTGGCCCTGAGCTTCATCCTGAAGTGATTTGTGATGATCTGGATGGATTTACCAGCCTGCAAGAAGCAACCACCAACAACAGATGAACTTATCAGAAGCTAATGGACTGGGACGTGGGCATGAACATCAAAACATACATAGGCTGTTAGGGTGCATTGCTGACAAAAGATATTCAGGATGTATTAAAGGAATTTTCTGTAACAAGTGTAGTATTGAGAAGCCTGTGTGTATACTGGTGTACAGGCACCCAGAGGACACAATAGAATGTGATGTGACAGCTCTTGTTGAATGCTGGCAGGTTGCTAGTAGTGATGTGTGGCTGCAGCAAGTCCAGACCTGCATCAGCTACTAGCAACAAGCCACCAAGTGTCAGTCATTGCTAGCAACATGTCTCAGCAACCAGTTATGCAGCACCAGCAGGTGTAGTGATAAGCCAACAGACAGGTGGTCTGTGTGTCCAGTTACTGATCACATGACCAACTGTCTTGGACATCGCAACAGCGCCAGTGCATTTCTATTCTAGAGTCCTGCACCAAAACTGTGTCAATCTACTCCCTCACCTTTCCCTCTCCTCCAGCTCTTGCCCTGAGAGCCCTCTCCGCCTTCAGTTGACCAGGAGGACACTTCACAACCTGTCTGGCTGTCACGTTGATACCAGCAAACGCAACAGTGAGGTTTCTGACTGCTTCAGCAGTAGTGATGGCCATGTCTCCACCAGACACACCACGACCGCGACCTCCACCACCTCTGCCACCACCTGGACCACCACGACCACCACCATAGTCACCACCACCATAGCCACCTGGAAAGACAGCAGCAGCAGCAGCAGCAACATCAGCAGCAGCAGCAGCAAACGCATTGTCAGCATCATCATAACCGATCAACAGCATACAGTGACAATCCAGCACGGAGATGACTGCATAATCCCAAGGTTGCAGAGGTGAGAAGGAGATAGCTGGGAGGCCACTGCAGACTTGAGCAGTTGAGCAGCAGGAACAACAAGATTGCAACAGCAGCTGTGGTTCCCTTGTAGCAATGCAGCAGGGCTGAGATCTGGAAGCCGGGCACGGAATGACTCGGAGTAATACTGAACAACCACAATGTGTCATGCATACAAGAAAGTACAAAGCACAAGGACCTGCTAATGTGAAAACATCTTACCCCGGCCACCTCCCCGACCTCCACCACCTTCATAACCGCCTGCAGCAGAAGATACAACCCTTGAGCTGTCAGAAAAACTTTGCAGTTGTGATACAATCATGAAAGCTACACTCGCCTAACGTCATGAGGTCTGCTGGTATTATGCATGCATCACTGATTGTGCATTGGCCTGCTACTGCTCTACTGCCAGTAAGCCTTGAACCTTGGACAGCAGCAGCAACCGCCTCGATCAAGCAAGTCCGCCAAGGCTATGCAGCAGCGCGATAAGCCTAGATCTGAATATTGTTGATGATGGCGACAGCACCCACCTCCTCTCCCGCCACCTTCATAACCACCTGAGATATCAACAGCAGCAGCAGCAGCAGCAGTAGCAGTAGCAGCAGCAGCAGCTTGAGAGCGCGGGAAAATGACAGACACTTCATAATGCTGACAGCCCACTGCATTCATTTCCAGTCAAAACAGTAAACACCATGCTACCAGTTGCCGGCTGTTAGAAGCACCATGCAACTTTGAGAGATCACACTACTATCAGATCACACCGGCCACAACAGCAGTGATCTAACATCATCTGCAGCAATGGTGATCTGGAGTAGTGCTGTTTGCTGAGCCTATGTTGGTTATTTGCATGCAAGCTATGTATGCCTAATTGCAAGTTGTATACTCGGCATACCGAGCGAGCTCTTTGAGTGCTTGTACCTGCACTGCTGCTGCTACTGCTAAGCATTGGCAGATACTGCACAGCAGCACAGCAACGGACTGCAGGGTGCTGATCACTCGGTATGCCAGCTTACTTACCTCGACCCCCGCCCCCTCTCCCACCATAACCTGCAAACATAGTTAACAAGAATGTCTTTCAGCTACCAAGAAAACCTCAGACGTCCGTATGCGGACAACCGTGCTGACTGAAGAGCACACCGCCCAACAGTCACAAGGGCCACTGTTCAAGCTGCATTAAGCCAAACAGCATCTCAACTTGATCTCAAGTCCCACACTAAGCACGGCAAAAGGGTCTGCACTCTGCGGTGTTCACCACCCCCGGGACTAGACTGAGCATCACCTCTACGACAAGGACACCTTACCTCCACGATCCCCCCTGCCCCCGTAACCGCCTCTTCCACGCCCTCTGTCTGCCATATTGTATCTAGCTGGTCATGGATTGACCCAGAACAACGGAAGGTTGCCCTCTGCTAGCAAAAACATGTGCACGAATGGTCCATCTGTTCTTCCAACACTCTGCGAGCAATAGCTATAGTTCTCAGTGATGTGAGCGGTTGCTGAAGGCTGCTATAACAGGTAGAGTCGGTCTAAACCATGGCACACACCCGTGCTCACAGGTGCTGGCTCCACCAGCCAACTGCACGTTGGCAGACAGCACGTACGCATCTGGTATCGTTCAGATTGGCAACGTGCACCTGTCCTGCATTTGCCAAGAGGAGTTACTCTCTCGGTGCCAAGGCCGCGGGAACCTTGGATGCACTGCAACAGCAGTAGTAGCTACTGTAGTAGAGACACCCAATCCGGTTACGAGAACCTTGGGACTGAAACCCTAGCCTGAATAAGCCAGCGAAGCCACAGCAGCCTTTTTGAGGTAGCCTTCTAGGCAAGGGCTACTGTATCAGGGCCTCTGGGCAGAATATACTGTTCTTAGCGACATTGGACAACATCGGATGTCACACCGTGTCAAGTTGACAGCAGCAAGTTCCATACCTCCTTTGACAACTTCAT
>LWCB01011207.1:0-12600 GCA_001630525.1 Coelastrella sp. M60
TGCTGATTTATGAACAAATAATTGCTTTATGCTTTGTTATTAGAAACGTCGCTTGTAGAACTGATCAAGTGCTGCTGTCAAGTATGTATCAATGCTGCTGCTGCTGCTGTTGATGTTCTGAGGCATGTATTTTGCCCTGTGTCTATGTGCTGCTCCACCAAGACCTTTCGTTCTTTTCCTCTTAAAACTTCGGAACAGCTACATTCTGATCGCAGAGATTCACAACGTGTTCTGCTTGCCAGGGATGCCATATGCTGCAGCCGTCTGGTGTGAGCTTGCTGTGTTTTGTAGCAGACTACAGTAGCATGAGTGGCCCTGTCTGGGCTTTTCGATGCTTTCTGCTGGCTGGTTACAATGATTGCTGCGTTCTATCAGCAAGTAAATCCTAGCAGTTCGAGGATATTCGTTGCGCGAGGAGTTCCGGACCACGTCCTCTCACCTGCTGCTGCTGTAATGACTCTTGAGCTTGACCAGTCGTGTAGCTGCTGTATGTGCGTTGACGCCACATGCTGCTGTCTGGTATTTATTAAATGATGTCTACAAGCTATGGGGCATCTAACAATCTGAAGGCAGGGGGCCAGAGGTCTGCAACACTGATTGCTGAGGCCGTGCAGGCCATAACTGCTGGCTGCCATGCGTCCACTTGTTACATACGCAATCCCATTACTCACTCAATACTTTTATATGCAATGTGATACGCTCTGCTATGCGAGAACAGGCCTACGAAGTGATGACCGCTTCTGTGAATGCCGGTGAGCGACTGGACGACTGTGATACAGCAACAATAAGAATTGTACCAAGTTTGCGGCTGTATAGACGTTTATTGCTGGTCCTTTTTCGCTTGTCCTGCCATAACATGCCGTGTGCCGGGACTCGTAGTGCACAGGACATCGCTCTTTCTGCCAGTCTGCATGATGCGACTCAGTAATATCTTACAGTTGTGGATCATCGAACACCACGCCACATACATCGCCTTGCATTTATTGTTGCTTCACGTAAGTGATCCCTCGCTGAACTTTTGCCCAGCACATACAGAAGCCTCAAGTGGCACACCCTCCATCATGGAAGCTGTAAGAGCAGAAATGAACAAACTGATGCAGCAACGGTCGGCTATAGAGGCGGAGATCGAGGAGCGAACAGCCAGACTAAATGAACCGGGCATGCCTGGTATGCAAGGCAGTTTACTTGACAAAGAGGTAAGATCACTGTGTCAATTCCATGAAAAGGAGTCAGAATATCATAAACCACACTCCGTGGTCACTGTGCAACCAGCATCAGCTTTCTGACACTGTTCAGAGTCTGCATGTAGCACTTTTCATCTGGCATGCCGCACAGGGCACAGCACAAGCTGCCAAGCTCTTCACATGTTTGCAAGGGCTCTTGTTGTCTATCTGTAATCGTTTGCATATCATCATCGCGTCTAATGTGCTACATCCAGTTCCCAAACCAGTATACCCCCCTCTCCCTCCCCCTGCCCCATGGTAGCACCTCTCTCATGCCCTCATCCCTTGTTGTTGTTTTGTTCTTCGCTCCAGGGCTTCCCCAGGTCTGACATAGACATCCTCGCAGTACGTACAGACCGCAACGCCGTCATCAGACTGACAAATGACCACAAGCAGATCAGCTCACAGCTGGAGCATCTGCTTCATCAGTTACACGCACTGGCAAGGTCAGTGGGCAGGTCCTGCTCTATGTTGTCACTACTGCAGCAGGATCCAAGTAGTCAGAACTTTTCAACGGCTGTAGGTTACTGCTTCATATGTAGTCTACTGCTAGGGACACAGCCTGGTGTCAATGCGATTGCAACATCCTGATCTGCTCTAACGCCTAGGAGAGCGTGGCAGTGCAGCTATCTTACTTCTTCTGCTGGACTTATATCACACGATTGGCATCTTACAGGCAACACACAATCAGCACATTGCTCCCTGTAAGCTTATTAAGTCTCTAGTTTCAAGAAAAGCTTGCCAAAAGCTTTCCTGGCTCTGAATTGCCAGGAATTTCCAGTACTATGTTGCTGCATTATCACACGCAATGCTGTTGCTGCTGCTGTTGTTTATGTAGGGAACAAGGGGCTGTAGGCAACAGCAGCAACGGTCACCACACGCCAGTGACAGCAGCAGCAGGAACAGCAGTAGCAACAACAACTTCGCAACAAGCAGCAACTCCCCAGCCAGCAGCAGTAGCATCAGATGCTTCACAGTCTTCTGCACTGCGTCCTTTTGCTGTTGTTGATGAGGTAGCTGAAGGATCACCAGCAGCAGCAGCAGGAATACAACTGGGAGATCAACTGTGCAGGTGAGTTGGGGAGTGTAGGTATCCTTGCGCAGGGGGGAGTGTTGGGCTGACAAGATGATGCCAGCACTGAGAGCGTCAGTCATGAGCTTTTCCGGGTTGTTACATTTGGGTGTACTCATGGATTAGTGTGCACTGATAGCTGTGTTGTAGGCAGCAATGATATTTTGCAGCAGCTATGGTGTTGCTGCTGTCTGGCATTAGTGCTGTCTGTGAGACTGCTATCAGTACCCAAGATCACCAGCAGTTGCAACAATACAAGTAGCAGTATATGAGCATATCTGTCACGAACCTCACAGCAGTAGGCTGCTGAAGCGCATACACAGACCTTTGCAGATTGTGTATTTTGTAGGTTTACCTGATATCAGTTATATGTCTGTGTGTATCAGCATGACCAAGTATGTATGTGTGCTGTCTCTGCTTTGCTGTAGGTTTGGTTCAGCAGTGTCATCTGCTTCAGGTTCAGAGCTTCAGGAAGTTGCAGCTGAGCTTCAACGCAACGAGAATAAGGAAGTGCAGGTTGTGTTCTTGAGAGCAGGTCATGAGGTGCAGCTGACGTTGGTACCAAGAACGTGGGAGGGGAGAGGACTCCTGGGATGTCATTTGAGACCGTTATAACACGATAATATCAGGGTCTTGAATGTTAAGTCTGTGGATAGTGATTGCTGTGATTTGCTGCAGTGTAGCTTGTTGCTCCAAGGCGAACCGCGTCAATTAGCAAGAGCAGTGCAAGACCCTTCTGCAGTAGTGACATGGTCTGTGAGGCTGGGTGTCGGTTGTCTGGCAGGATGTAAAAGGAAATCCGGCGTATGCAGCAAGTTGAATGCAACGCTGGCTGATGGTAGTCGGCAGTTGCTGCTGCAGGTCTGTCACAGCCTGAGTGACTGGTGGGTACACTCTCATTGGTTGCATCTGTTGCTTCATTTGGCTCCCACAAATGCGCAACACGGCCGTTGAGTGCGCTGTTGTTCACACACGTGCGCTGTGGCAGTTGAGTTGGTTGGATCTAACAACTGTTGCAACTGTGCATGTCTGACAGTCCGCGAAGTACCAGATCATCTTGACCCGTATCACTTCACAGGCTAGTTTTTGAAGAAAATAGATTTACGCACGCTTGTTGCCAGATGAGAAGCATGCAGCATCGCATATATACGACAAATGTCTTCGGCGGGACGCTGCCGCGCAGGTCAGCAGTCCGATCAAGCGTGCGTGATGATGTGGCAACACAGAGGCTAAGAAAAGCCACTAACGCAGACGTACAGCTGTTACGAGAGCGGTTATGGCAGGAAAGGTGGGTCCCAAAGCGCAACAAGGGTTGATGGACACAACGACATGCACAGTACCATATTTTGCTTATGGCTTACCAGCCGGTGTTCTGACACCTTCGACTGCAGTATGAATCCGATGGACATAAGAGCAGAATACTTCACAGTGCTCGACTCCCCAGAAGGTGTCATCGCATTTGCTCAGCTACAACCCATATCTGCAGCAGGTGCTGATGCGCCAGCGTACGAATTCAGGTCCCTAGTGGTTGATCCTCAGTTCAGGTAACAGTCTAATCGACAGCAATGTCATGAGTGCGCTGGTGGTGCTGCAAACCCTGAAACTCAACCTGGTCTTGGACTACTTGTCTTCCACTGCTTCTGTTGCATCACTACTAGTAGTAACCCCCTTGTTTCCAACCTGATGGGGTTTCTGCATATTATGCCTATAGCTGCATCCGTTGGCTTTCTATATGGTCCCCTAGCAGAACTGTTACTGCTATCTGCAGCAGTTGATGTACATATGCAGCACAGAGGCCTCCTGTGGCCAGAATGGATTACTTACATTGTGCTCATAGAGGATTTCAACAGGGCTGGCAGTTTCCTTGCACATCATGGTGGATCGAGAAATCGTATGATTGGGTGACACAAACACCTGCTCGATATCCTGCCGTCATGTTGTTTATCTTTCACACAATTGTAGACACACTCAAGCGCTCACAACTTCACAGTCAGCAGCAAAGTAACACACCGATCAGCTGTGAACACTACTAATGCTGCTGCTGCTGCTGCTATTGTTTGCTTGCACTTGTTTGCCTCAGGGGTCAAGGTATAGGCAGTCAACTACTGCGTGAGGTTGTATCTGATTGCTGTGATGACATTTATCTCACAACAATATCAAGAACAACTTCATTTTATGAAAGGGCAGGATTCAGGCTGTTGAAAGCATCAGAGGTGCCTTGGTGAGATGAGAGGGAATAAGCAGAATTGTGACAGACACATCATTCTTTATTTTAAATGTATGTGTGCATATAATTATGCGCGTATATGCATGTTTTCGTTTCAAATGCATGTATACCACCACTCTGAGATTAGTTCTTGGTGAAACTGGTCAAGGAGTCTGGGTCAAGTTACCACTCTGCTGCTGCTGCTGTTGTTGCTGCTGCCATTTTCTTGTTCCAATCATCAAACATCAGGTTTTTGTGGTTTGAAAGTGTCGCTGGAACAGTGGTGGCTCGTCTGGCTGTCAACGATCAGCTGGTAGTTATGAAACGACCAAGAACCAACAGCAGAAGCAGAAGCGACCGGCAACAATAGCTGCAGCAAGCAGCAGCAGCAAGATCAAGTGAAAGATTGCAGAGCGTACTATGTTGCCTCGATCAGTTGTGTCAGGGAACTGCAGCTATGATATCAGGTAGCAATCCTTGTTAGCTTACAGGTGCTTTTGTGATACTACACAGCACCCTCTGTCTAGCAAGCCCTCTAAGGGTTGAAGTGCCTTTGGTGGTTTGATGTGGTTAAGATTTGATCGAGGGCTACATCCCTTTTGTTATGTCTGGTATGAACAGTTCCATGTGGATGATCATCAGCAGGCTGGGTGAATGGCATTCACTGAACTTCATCGGAATGCACTTGTTACAGCCACAGATTGGCAAAATGGTGCAGCGGGGTGAAATTGGTCCTGCTTTCACACATGTGTAGTTGCTGATGAAATATATTGTTGTTCGTGAAGCATTTGACGGGACAAGGTTCAAGTCATGCCGACTCAAATTCAAACCAGTATGATGAAACTGGGCTTGGGCTGTGTAGGACCAGCATCTTTGAAGAGTCATGATGGTCGCAACAACATTTTCATCTATAACGTTATCACTGTTTATTTCTGGCACTGTAACTGCGCAGTTGAGCTCAATGGGGTGGTACGCAGTTCAGCGGGCTTTCACCATCGAGCGATGGTGAAGCGAGACATCCAAGCGCCTCTACGACCTGCGCAAGCAGAAGGCCGTTACGACACTAGCTACGTATAGTTTATGCAATCTTGACACCAAATGCTGCCGTCTGGCGTTTGTAAGTGCAACTTGAACAGTCGAGGGGATGTAAGGTGCTTTGCCAAGAGGTAAGTTGCAGTACAGCAGCACGTGCATCTGCATCCATGCAACTACTACCACCGAAACCCATACATTACGTAAGTTTGAAAGTGTATATGTACGCTGTGTCTTGATCCCGCGGGGTTAATCAAATGTCTGGAGAGTGTCACAGATCATTCAACATTGCAACCCACACACAAAGCATTTTGCTTCCTGCACCTGCTCACAACTCCTCAAAGCATCATGATAGCGCATAAGTATATGTATATATCGATATATTTACGTTGTGATCAGTACGTAGGGGCATCTACTGCGTTGCTGGTTGCAGTGTAAGCAAGTAAAAGGCTTGTGCACTGTACAAAGCAGTGGTCTTAAATGCTGCGTGTTGTGCAGACATCTTATCCTTGAACCAACCGTAGCAGCAGACACACACAAAGACACTTCAAAGCTTTTGTGAATACAACGCGCATGCATTACGCCCTGTCACAGTGAGAACAATGCTTGTTGTATGCAGTCAAGGTAGACGCGGCTCCAACCATGGCAGCAGCAGCAGCAGCAGCAGCAGCAGGAAGTCTTCCCCCTCTCGTAAGGGTTCATCACACCAGGACTCTGTCAGCAGAATGTCAGCAGCAGCAAAAGCAGCAGCAAAGAGGGCAGCAATGTGAGTGACAAATCATAATAACCAAAGTTAAGAGTCAAGCAATGTGCAGATTTTCAGCTTTGTTTGGGTTTACTATTTGCACAAGTCGTGCGTGTATTGCACACTAGGACATTTTCATTGTTGATTATTTGAACTGAATGCATTTTGCTGTTGATATAGTGCCGATCCTGGCAACAAAGTTTCAAGGGCAGGCGGCCAACTACCTGATCATATTGTCATGACGTGCTGTGGTTGTATAATCGTACAAAAAACAGTAGGCAGTTTGTGACATGATACAAGTCATTGTGACTGGTCGTGTTTTCATTGCTATCATCAGGTTCTCACAACAGAGGCTGGAACGAGCCAAAACATTGGATCCAGCTGAGTACGGTACAAGCAGCAGCAGCAGCAGCGGCTTGCCACCAAGCGGCAGCAGCAGCAGCAGTAGTAACAGTTGGCGCAGCAAACTTATCGCCACGTCAGCAGCAGCTGTCGACTCCTCAGACGATCAGCACATCCAGCTGCGACCATACCAGGAAACTGTAGTCGAGCACCTCAAGCAGACAAGTGCTACTGCCAGCAGCAGCAGCAGCAGCAGCAGCGGTGGTCGTGGACGTGGTGCAAAACGTGGTGTTGCTCGTTCATTGGTTGAGAGTCACACTTTGGTGTTTCAAACTGCTCTCGATCTTGAACTTCAAGGTGAATGGAAAGAGGCAGAAGACAGATTACAGGTGTGAGAATTAGGCAGTAAGGGGATTATGTAATGTGTGGGAGAAAGATTACTAACTATTACTCTTGCTGTGACAACGTCATAGTCATAGAAGGAGATCATGTTATGCTAGGTTATCTGAGATTTTCACACATGTAATGTCAGTGTAGTTGTCCCCTCCTGCTGCTGCTGCTGCTGGTCTGATGTTGCGCTGCTGCTGCTGCTGCTGCTGCAGTCTTGGCCTATAGCCAGGCTCCAATCCGAGGGTGTTGCGTTGTTTGGTCTTGCTGCTGCTGCTGATGGTGGTTTGTTTAGAGATGTGGTGGTGAAGTTCTTTTTGCCAAACAGACCACTGCCATTTCATGCATTCTCACAGGTAAGACTGCTGCTGCTGCTGCCGCATTCCGCCTCCAGCATAACAGGTATAGCCAGCTTTCTTTTATACGAATATTGACCTTCAACTGTTTACAATTCAGCAATGCAATGCATACATCAGGAAAATCATTGTCTTCACTGCTGCTGCTGCCGCTGCTGCTGCTGCTGCTGCTGCCATGCGTAATGCATGATGCAGGGTGACATCTTGTTAGTCAGCAGAGGAGATCCTCTCTCGGATTCTCACGAAGCAGTAGTGGTTGACTACAGCAGTAGATGGATCAGACTGGCATTGAACCCAACAGCAGCAGCAGCAGTGGCAGCAGCAGGAAGAGCAGCAGCATGGCGGCTGGATTTGTTTGCTAACACAGTGTCACACGAGCGCTGCAGTGAGGCGCTGAGGAGGTTTGCTGCTGCTGCTGCTGGCAGCAGCAGCAGCAACAGCGATGGTAGTGGTGGACTATTGTCGTCACAAGTTACTCAACAGCAAGAAGTTGTATGGAGAGTTTTAGCAGGAGTTGTACCTGCAGGTAACGGAGGAAAAAATAATATGCATTTGTTATGTCATTGAATGCACTGCTGCTGCTGCTGCTGCTGCTGCTGCTGTGACCCGGCAGCAGCAGCAGCGGGAATGCACCCTAGTGTATGCTTGCATAACTTTGATCTGATAGACAGTTGCATTGTAGAGATGTTACTCAACAACCAAGCAATGAAAGCAACGTCACCATCACCACTGCTGCTGCTGCTGCTGCTGCGGCTGCTGCTGCTGCTGCTGCTGCTGCTGCTGTAGGTCACTCTGTGTCCAGTCTTGCGTCTCAATCTCCCCCCTGGTTGAAGACTGCTGCTGGCCGCGACAGATTGGCAGCAGCAAAGTCACACCTCAAAACCCTCACACAACAAAACAAACTAAACCCTAGGTTAGCTGGCAGCAGCAGTGGGGTTTTATGCATTGAAAGTTTGACAAACTTATTACAATACAATATAATAATGTGATTACTTATTACAATACAGTATAATAATGTGATTACTTATTACAATACAATATAATAATGTGATTACTTATTACAATACAATATAATAATGTGATTACTTATTACAATACAATATAATAATGTGATTACTTATTACAATGTGCAAATGCTTGACAGTATGCAATGCAAACAATTAGGTGAATGCATTATGCTAGTGGGTCACTGACACATGATGCCACATGTTGCTTTTGAGATAAGTAAGCAATCTTGATAGCTTTGCATTGATATGTGGACTCATATGTTGTCGTACTGCTGCTGCTGCTGCCGTGCTGCTGCTGCTGCCCCAGTCAGGCTCGTGCTGTTGCTGCTGCTCTAATCAGCAGTGTCACATTGTGGCAAGGACCTCCAGGCACAGGCAAGACAACAACACTACTCAGGTGACATATGGCAGCAGCAGCAGTAACAGCAGTGGCAGCAGCAGCAGCAGCAGATGGTGCTGATACTCAAAGCCTGCAAGCACGCGCAATTCTATTTTCAACGACCCCTCATCTTAGGTCGAGATTCTCTTTGATGTTTGTCATGATTTGTTATCAAGGAATGCAAGCTCTTGGGACTTGACTAAAGAGTTGCTGCTGCCAGCAATGACACATCCATGCTGCTGCTGCTGCCATGTTGTTAATGCAGGTTCTGTGAATGTGCTTTGCGAGTTCTGAGTCCATCTGGCAGCAGGATCTTGGCAGTTGCTGCGAGTAACGTTGCCGTGGATAATCTCGTGGCGGGATTACTACAGCTGGGAATACGAGTAGTTAGGATTGGTCAACCTGCTAAAGTGAGTGGAAATGGTGCGAGATTGTACATTACTGTATGTATAGAAGTCAAAATTCATCACTATATCATATTTAATACTCGTGATAATGTATGTATGAGGAGGATACAACAAAAACATTGTAGAATCAAACGTCAAAAAACATAAGAATCATAATAATTTCTGTCCAACCCTTAGGATGTATTCTGGGCATAAAGATTAATGAATCTCCTTATATCTCCGTTACAATATTTATTGATAACAAACTTGAGTGTATATGCATTGCGCTTGCATTTCAGGTTGCTGCTGCCATCAGGTCTGTCAGCCTGGAGGTCCTGGCAGCAGCAACAACACCAGGAATGCAAGCAGCAAAACTACGGCAGCAGCTTGTGGCAGCAGCAGCAGCAGGACCTCGTGGCAGCAGCAAGCGACGCGGCAGCAGCAGCAGCAACAATGGCAGCGGCAGCAGCAGTCCTGGTGGTTTGTGGGAACAGATGCTTGCCTTGGAGGCTGCTGCTGCTGCTGAGGTGTTGGGCAATGCACAAGTTGTAGCAGCAACGTGTGTGGGAGCAGGTGATATATATTTTATATACATATAATCTTGATTCAATGACAGCACAGAAAGAAATGCATATGTGTTTTGTAGATGATTGTTATCAGGACGTGTAGATGCATGTTATCATGCTTCACACAAGTAATGCAGTGTTTTTGGCATCCGGCTGCTTGTATTTGTGCTGCTATTTGCTTCAATCAAAGCAAAAATTGGAAAAATTAAATGCAACATTATCACATCCTTGTGATGGTCAAATAAATGTAAACTGCTGATGTTGTGCAGCTGCAAGTGAGCAACACTTCAATGTCTCTTTTTCGTTCCCAGGTGATCCTGTTATTTCTGATCGTTGCTTTGATGTTGTTGTGATTGATGAAGCCACTCAGGCAACTGAACCAGCAGCACTGGTCCCAGCAGCAGCAAGGGTAAGTTATAAAAACAACACAGCAGCAGCATACAACACGCGTACTTTATGAAATCTTATCTCTTAGTCAGTGCATCCATACATGCATGAAATGTAAATCCATAAGCAAGACTTCATTAGATTTACTACCAACTACTTTTATGGAGATACATAGTATAGTTGTTGTGTATATATTGCTATTGTATGCATATATTCATACATGTATGTAAATATCGTATATGTAACTTTTATCCGCAGTGTCAGTCACTGGTGTTAGTTGGTGACCCCCAGCAGCTACCCCCAACAGTAAAATGTCAACAAGCAGAGCAGCAACTCGGACTTAATATAAGTCTCTTCAACAGATTGCAAGCAATGGGGCTGCAGCCGCTGCTGCTTGATGTTCAGTACAGAATGCATCCGGCAATATGTGAATTTCCCAGTGAGAAGTTCTATCAGGGCCGGTTGAAGAGTTGGCCTAAACCCCAAGACAGATTAGCGCCTGGGGGAGTTGAATGGCCTAATCCAAAGGTGTGTGGGGCGGAGACGAGATGTGTAACCTGGGTTTATGCACAGTGGTGACAGACAGCAGCAGGGGCACTGCTGCTGCCGCTGCTGCTGTTACATTGCTGCTACATTGCTGCATTCTTGTGCATCATGCTGGGTGCAGGGTGTGTACACGACATTGCACTACGTAGGCATCACATCTACATTGTGCTTGCAAACGTATGTATGCGCAGATGGCAACAGTACTGCTGTGCTGCTTAATGCAAAACCCTATCGAGAGAACAGGAGGATGGTTTACAGATGTCTGAAGCTGCTGCCGCGGCCCCTGCTGCTGCTGCTGCTGTTGCTTTCAGGTCCCTGTTATGTTCGTCCAATGCTCTGGCCCAGAGAGCAGATCTGCTGCAGCCATCAGCATCAGCAGAATACGTGAAGATCAATCAGAAGATGATGATCATGATGGCGATGATAGATCAATACGATCCAGATCTGGTGGCAGCAGCAGCAGCAGCAGTAATGGTGGCAGCAGTGGCTACAGCTTCATGAATCGATCTGAAGCTGCTGCTGTTGTGCAATGTGTTCATCAGCTGCTGCATGTTGGAGGTTTGTCTGCTGCTGATGTCGGAGTCATCACACCTTACTCAGCACAGGTAAGCGGGATGTGTGATTCAAATGTTATGTTTTTGGTCAAAGAGTGAGTGTGGTCTGTCACACCCAGGGATACTCTCTCTGTCCCGGAAACACTTGTTATTCTCTTCGACGCAGGGTTTGGAGACAACTGTACGTATCATCTGCCAATCTTTTGCATCTCTTGCAAGCATCTGTCAGATCATCACTTGTGCCGTTGTTCACAACAGCAGAAAACATGCAGAACTATGGCACATCTTGTTATACCCTCTGCTGCTGCTGCCATTTACAGGTCCGGTTGATCAGGCAGCTCCTAGGCGACGCAAACAGCAGCAGCAGCAGCAGCACCCGCATAGATAGAAAGTCACGAAGTCAGCGGCCTCGATCCACCTTGGACTCTGCAGACGTCTTACCCAGCAGCAGCAGCGATGCTACTGCTGACAGCAGCAGCAGCAGTGTCTCTCCATCTTCCCTTTCTGACCTAGAGGTCAAATCTGTAGATGGCTTCCAAGGTCGTGAAAAGGAGGTCATTCTATTCAGCGTAGTTCGCAGTAACTTGGCAAGAAGAGTCGGTTTTTTAGCAGATTACCGCCGACTCAATGTTGCGCTCACACGTGCCAAGAGAGGCTTGGTTGTTTTTGGTGATGCTGACACATTGAAGGCTGATCCAGTGTGGGCTAGCTGGCTGAGGTGGGCACAGAAGCAAGACATCATTGTGAACAAGGTGTTATAACCCATTGTTACTGTTGGGGAATGTAACAACATGTGACCGTTAGAATGGTTGAGACAAGCGACAGACTATTTTCGGCCTCGCGAGTCACTGATATACAAAGACGAACAGTTCCCATCCAACAGCCCAAACCGCAGACTTCAGTAGCGCGCAGTAACGCTGTCACCACTACTTGTTCACAAACGTACACTAAGAATACTTGAATGGATTATATCATTACAGTCATTGCAACCCTTGCTGCTCAGTTGACTTCCCACAAAGGCAAACAATACATCCAGCAACGCCCAGCATTGCAGCCAGATGCTGTCTGTCAAGTCCAACACACCTCTCATACCAACAAGCTCATCATCACCATCATCATCTCATGCTGCGACCAAAGAGTCATGATGCAATGGCTCGAGCCAAGACGACATCAAACCATATAAATTCAATCAAACCAGACACCCGGGTCCTGCTACTGTTCTACTGTATAAACTATATAATACCATACATGTGATATATTATGTACTACATATAGCATGTATTTCGCTATACATGTTGTTTGTGTTGCGTATCACACAAAGGACCAAGTATATTTATCAAACACACACGCAGAATGCATTGAATGCTAACAGGAAGACATGAAAGCATGTCATGCTGCAGCTGCAATGCCTG
>LWCB01011209.1:0-31617 GCA_001630525.1 Coelastrella sp. M60
CATGCCAAACTTCAAGAACATTTTTGACGGCTTCTGCACCACAAGAACATTTTGACATACCTGAGCATCCCATCTAGGCTAGAGTCAAGTATACATTCATACATTCTGCCTGCAATCAGAAATCATTTTTTTGCAATCAGAAATCATTAATTTTTTAGTAACACATACAGCACCAGACTGTGTGACAGGGACCCGAGCCCTCAGGGCGGTCCCGCAGACTTTTCGGGATGCCCCACAAGTAATAGCCACCACAACTACCGAAAGTTTTGGGGGAGATCAACAAAGCGACTTGGTAGTATAGGCATTGCAGCATGATGAGAACCAGATGGGGCGTTTCAATGATTTGAAACCCCATGTGTTGAAGGTACCGATAACATCAAAGTGAACCACAACAGATGCTGTTCGTTTCAAGAAAGGGTGTGAATGACAACAGTGCCTATTTAATCTCAATCCGCACTGGCAATGTACTGCTACACAAGGATATAGACCACCAACCATGGCATGCACTTGTGTGGCAAACTACGCTTAAGCTGAACACCTGGATATGATGATGTGATGCTATGAACTTTGAACCATGAAAACATCGACAATCTCACAACTTGATCGTCACCTCCAAAGGAACTGCTGCTGCCAGCAGGTCTGGGAGGAAGCCTGCAGAACCCTTGCTGTCGCTTGCATTCCTACTGCTGCTCGGATGCCACTGGCAATCGCTATCACAGCTGTCGAAAGGAATACGAGAACTTGCAGCTGTGACGCTGGCGATTGGCAATGCAGGCGCTGCTGCTTTCCTACTGGACTTCAAAACAGCACTTGCAGCTGCAGCTGTTGCCCCCTCTGCAACCATTAACACATTGCAGGGCAGATGAACTTAGCCCGCATAGCAAAGGACAAGCAACAAGTGGGCGGCAAATAGACTGTGCTGTGCGTACTGTTACTCCCCAGGTGTCATTAGGTGATTAACTCAGATGTCATGTGCATGCGGCTGGTAGTACCACCCTCCATTCAGGAAGCATGACCAGCCTTCTCCTATACTGCTTACCTCTTTCCTTGTCTCGTTTCTGCACTTCTGCTCTCAAATCTGCCATCATATTCTGCAGCACCCGAGCACACAGTCCCCGGACCAAGTGTGCAACAGGCCCTGGGGGCGTAACTCTAGGAGCCAAGGCTTGCTCCAAAGTGACAAGAGCTTGCTGCTGTTGAGCCTGCTTCTTGGACGACATGGCATGTGATATGCCTGCAGACAACAGGACGGAAGACCTGAAGGGCACCGTTCGACAGTTGACAGCAACCGCACGTTTGCATTCTGAAGGCCAAGTTACATGATAGCGACGTGGCAGGTGGATGTGTCTGGAAAAATCCCCAACATAAGTCACAAAGGAACCCAACATACAGATTCAGATATCCCTCCAATAACAGCAACAGCTGTGGCATGCATGTTTGTTGACAGCCAACTCACCTTGCTGCATGCCATGGAATGCTGCTTGAGGACTGAACTTGGCATGCAGATCATGCTGACCTGGCTTCTGTTTGTAGATGCTGTCTAGCGTTTGCTGTGTAAACGGCTGCACATGCCAGACACCGTCAAATTTCTTCATAAAGCCATCCGACCGAGCATTAGTGAACCTGATGGTGCGCTCATTGTCATCCTCCCAAACAAAGAGCTCTGGCAAACAAGAAACACACCACAACAGTTGCAGACACTGCATAGGCACACATGTCTAGCGGGACAATGGGACACCTGATATTGTTGAAGCAATGTCTAGCCGTGGGCTCAAGCAGCTAAGGGCTATCATTGCTGTTGCTGCAGTTGCATGCACGAACAGTTGCACTGGACTGTGCTCAGGGCACGCATGGATCAAGCGTCGCCGCATAGTTGGAGCAGATGAAGTGGTTCCAAATAAGCTGTCACCAACGGTGCTGACCTGTATCAAATGTAACTGATATCCACAGAAACTTGGTTAACGCCCTGTGCTTGATCTGCAGCTTCCTGCACCCTTTCCCATTATCTTCCAGTGTAGTTCGACTGAGAGTATCCTTGATCCCCCTGAAGATTTTGTGTGACCCTGCAGTGATGTAGCAGCAGTCTGGTCGTTACACTGCATGCATGGATACCCGTCTGGTCGCTGGAACTGTGTGGCTCAGCTCTGCCAAACACTTGATGATGCAGCAGTAGGATGCTACCCATCACTGCCGCGGAACACTTTATATTGATGATGGCAAAAGGCTGACAAAATTCTGTTTTTCATTGCCAGCTAGCACTGCCTCGAGAGGACAAGATCCACCTACTATGCTGACTCATCAGCCTGGTAATTTTGGCGCAAAGCAGAGCGGACTTACTTGGATCTATTAGCACACTGTATACGTCATCCGGCGCAGCATCCAACTGTAAAAGAGCAGGATGCTTCATGAGGCTAGGCGCTGTCAGGGATGTGCATACAAGATCCCAGCGGGGAGGCGCACCTTGGCCCTCAGGATAAGGTCGTACAGGAAGCCCGCAGCAGGCTGGCTGACTACAATTCGCTGATCACGCTCGCTCCATGTGTCTATGGAAGGCCCATCACAAGCACTGTCAGCGGTCTGAGTCTGAGTCCGCCTCTGGTGCTCACCAGCCATGAACAGCAATGAAGGAGCAAACGGGAACTGGCTGTCTGTCTGATTGTGCGACAGTTGGAACCAGTATGACGAGCTCAAAACCAAGCTTCTACGTTGATGAACGTGCAGTTCGAAGAAGATCTCACTTGCGCGAAAGCACGGAAACAGGCAGACTTGGCCGTATTTGCATGCAAGCTTTGTAGGATAATGTGAAGGGGTTGCTGTTGAAGAACCGGCAACTGGCGAGTGAATCTGCACACGGGGTCCCACCGCGATGTCGTTGGCGTATAACAGTTACTGCGACATTTCTGTTCGCGTGATGCTCTTGCATCACATCAAAGACTCACAAACTTAAGTTTGAACCAGTATAATTCGCATTAGACTTGTGGTCCATACTGCTGTATCTGTACTGCATGCCTTCCATCAGCACAGATGGCCAGAGACAAGGATGAGGAGCTGTTCGATGATGAAAACGATGATTCTGATTTTGATGGCGATGAAGAGGATGAGCTAGAAGAAGAGGAGGATGAACAACAAGAACAGCAGCAGCGGAAGAAGCCAACCAAGAAAAGAAAAGGAGCTGAATTCTTCGATGAAGTTGCAGAAGAGGTACCATAAACGGTACCATAACAATCATTACGGCTTGTTATCAACACGTCTTCTTGCCTGCTGGTCTCTTTTCAGGCCATGCAGCTGTTGAGTATGGCTTCAGGTTTGCTGCATCTGGCTGAGTGGTGCTGTATGCACCATGTGCGACATTCCAAGCACTTGAGTGATCTTAGATGTCTTGTGTAAACTTCAGGATGACGACGAGGACGAGGATGAGGGTGGGGGCGGCAGGAAGCGCAAGAAGGCTTCCAGGTTCATTGATGATATTGCAGATGTGGATGATGAGGAAGAAGAAGAGGAAGCAGACGTAAGCAGTGAGCTGAGCATGTTAGTCCGTGGACCATGCAGCCATGAACGCTTCTCGAAAGCTGCAGCAGCAACGTAGCAGACAGCCAGAGTTGCGTATGTCAGCATCTGCTGACCTGGCCAAAGCCTCAGCAACACCCAAACCAGCAGTGTCTTGATTATGCAGCACAAGAAGCCTGGACTGCGCCATCACATCGCATTATCGTGCCATCATGCCGTATGTATAGTACCAGTGCTGTGCTCAATGCATCAGGGGGTGTTCTGAGCAGCAGCAACAATTGGAAGTGCCTAGTTATCTGTTTCCTGCATCCTGCAGGAGGAAATGGATGATATGCTTGCACACAATGATGAGGACCTGGATGCAGAAGACATCGGGGGTGGTGGTGCAGCTGCACGATATAGAGAGCTAGAACTTATGCGGCAGAACAGGCGGGAGCAGACAGAGGAGGAAATGGCCAAGTACTTGGAGGAAAAGTACAGGTAAGCAGCAGTCGTTCAACAGCAGGCACATGAGTAATGGGCCCAGGGAGCAGTCAGCGCAAAGACCACAGTGGACATTACAGCAGGGATGCCTGGTAATACAAGGGCACAAGACTCACACTGCAACTCCTGGTAGCAGAGGCAGCAATTTGTTCATGCTGTACATGCGTTTGTAGCTCTGTGGCTAGCTCCTTGCATCTGGCTGAGCAATCTGTGTACAAAACCCCTCAAGCCCTTGCCGCTTGTTGGGTGTGCTGCATCCTTGCAAGGCACTTCCCTGATTTGTACAACGCTTGCCCAGCAGTAGTGCTTGAGTGCATGTGGCCTGCTTGGTAAGTTTACTGTTCAGCAGTATTCCTGGAGTGCTGCTCTTGCTTGATGTGTCCTGCAGGGAAGCTGACTATGACGATGAGGATGATTATGGTCACTACGGTGAAGAGGAAGATGTTGGTCAGCAGGGCTTGCAACCAACCAAGGAAGATCCTGGCCTGTTCATAGTTACCTGCAGGTAACAGCACAATCTTTGTCCAGCTTGGCTGGCTTCTTCTGCTGATAGCGGCAGAGTAATATGCGTGCAGGAAAGCAGGGCGGCCACAATCTCCATGCTGACCTATGGCTGTCGATAGTATCTGTAGTAGTTGTATGTGCTGGTAAACAAGCTGATGCTCCCTCGCTGTTGTGGTTGTACAGGATTGGATCGGAGCGTGAAGCCTGTTTGCAGCTGCTGCAGAAGTGCTATGACCTGACAGAACGAGGGACGCCTCTGCAGATCAAGAGTGCAGTTTGCTTGGACCACTTGAAGGGATTCTTCTATGTTGAGGCCTTCAGGGACTCGCATGTAAGCTGATTTGGGATTGCAGCACAGCAGCTGGAGGGCTAGTACCACCTGCCCTGGGTGCAGCAGCAATAGCGTTAACCTTGATGTAGCAATGATGAACCAGGGTTGCATGCATGGCAGTTGCATGTATGTTCAGCGCACACACGCAGGACAGTCTATGCAAGCTCAGTGTCAGCAGCATTGCAGGCCCTTTCGAGCAAGGAGAGATGGTATGTCTCTGTCTCCCAAATGAACATGGTGTGCTGCTGCATTGTACACAATGTGCAGGTGTTAGAAGCAATACGTGGCTTACGCACTATTTACGGTGGTAAAGGTGCTCGCCTGGTGCCTCTAAAAGAGCGAGCTGCAGCAATCACTGTCAACAGACAAGCCAAGGCAGCGATTGAGCGTGACAGTTGGGTCAGAGTTAGAGGCGGCCTTTACAAAGACGATCTTGCCAAGGTACTGAGCTGCACCACCAGCAACTGCTGTATCCTTGCAGCTGGACAGCAGCAGCATGCCTATGTGTTGTGCTTCTGCAGGCTTTGGGTTCTTAGCGCTTCTGAAGGTTACAGCCTTCTGCTTCTGCTAGACCCAGGCACCTGTTTTGCAGGCCTTCAATCAGCTGTTTGGGCTCCATGCCTTGCTTGTTGACGATTGGTTCATCCTTTGCTGTAGGTGGTTGATGTAGACTTTGCTGCTGGCCGAGCATTGATCAAACTGGTGCCACGTCTGGACCTCTCTGCAATGGCAAAGGACATGAGTGGTAAGCTGTGGCGCATTATAACCGCACAATAATATCATGCTTGCGCAAACCAGCCCTACTACCCTAGTTGTTTGATGCAAATGTGACCAGCAGAGTTTGCAATTGGCTGGATGCATCAATAAACCAGTCATTCTAGTGTTGGTATATAGTGTATACTTCCATGTGTAATGCAAGCCATTGATGTGTGTAGATGTGTGTGTACAAGATTACTCCTTTGATGTGTAGGTGGTCGTCGCAATCCTTTTGGCCGCCAGGCTGTCCGCCCCCCACCAAGGCCCTTCAGAGCCAAGGAGGCTGGGGAACTTGGTCTGCCAGTAGGCAAGGACAGAAACGACCCGGCTGTTATAACACTCAATACACATAGGTAAGATCAAGGTATGGTGCCGTTGATCATTGTGTACAGGATCAACAGCACTGCCATGGGCCTGCTGCAGATTCTGATGCGCCCATGTCGCTGTATATGGTGCATAGAGACAACACGAGGTGCTCTGCTTAACTGTCTGTGCGTGCCGAGAGTGGCAGGATGGTTCCTTAGTCACTGCTGCATTAAAGGAATCAGGCTCCAAACATGCTATTCTGTGTTATGGGCTGGACCTGCCATTGTTCTGGTGATTTGAGAATTTCTGGTGTGATGACTGTCTCAACCATTTCAGGCGAGATCTCTGCTCTGCTCCTGCAGGTTCATAGACGGCTACACTCTTCGTAACTACACCCTCAAGGGGCTGATTCTGCAGGACACAGCCCCGCCTCTGGAAGAAATCAGCAGGTTCAACCAGGCAGGGCAGTCAGATCTGGAGGATACTTCAGTGAGTGTAGGAATACAGTTGATAAGCCTCCCACCCTCAGCACAGTGCATCCTCTGCTGCTGTTTAAGGATCAGTGGGGGTTGACATTGTGACTGGGAGTGGGCGGCGTCTTCGGTACTGCACACAGCAAGGCTTGCTTCCTCTCATTGTTGACGTCAAAGCAGTGTGCACTTGGCTCAGGCCATGCTGTGCTGATTTAAGGTTCCAGTTGCAATCGTCAGCGCTGCTGTACACTGCCATGCACTCCTGCAGGACCCCACTGCTCACCTCCAGCAGCTGCTGAAGAGCATGCCAGATGGCGCGGCGCCTAAGGCTACGTTTGTCAAGGGTGATAGAGTCATGGTCACTGGGGGAGATCTGGCGACTCTTCAGGGTATGTCATTGACACTGTGGTGGATCATCATCGTGTCTCGTGTCTGTGCCCGTAGTCTCATGCTTGTGCCTTTCAGGGTGCAGGTGAGGGGTGGTGTCTGTCAACAAGTGTCTGTAAAGTAGGAGCTGAATCCTTGCTTACTGTGCAGCATTTTCTTACTCCCTTGTAGATTCTTGGCACCTGACTTGACCTTGAGCATGTGGTAAAATCACGCTGCTATTTGTGGTTGTGTTGGCAGGTACTGTTGAGGATGTCCGGAAAGAGGATGGCAAGTTGTTGGTGCGTCCTGACATACTGGCAGATCAGGTGGTTGAGATTGAAGTGCATGAAGTGCAGAAGCTCTTCCAGGTGAGCACTGGAGCTGATTAGGATCTAACCTATCCAGTACAACGCGCTTGCTTGATCTTCTGGTGCCCAGTGGGCGCATGGCCAGTCTGCTGCAGCGTACATGTGTCGTCTGCATCTGCGCATGCGTGCTGATTTTGTTCTTGTGGTACCTGGTAAGCAAAGGCACCATCTTTTGTATCAGCACCTGGTGGTTTCTTGCAGCTGCTCGATGCAAGGGTGAACGAGCTGCAGGATACAGCTGGGTGCTGATAGACAGGATGATGAGGTGTGACACTAAGAGCAACCCTCACAACATGTTCTGTTGTCTCAGACTGGTGACTATGTGCGGGTCCTTTCTGGGCCGCATGCTGGGGAGAGGGGGATGGTTGTCAAGATGGTAGATGGCATGTGTGTGTTGATGCCAGATTCACGGCAAGGGGAGCTGAAAGTGTTTGCAAAGGACCTTACAGAAGCAACAGAGAGCGGTACAGGTGCGACTCAAGTTTCAAGATTGTAGCATACTTACCGTGTATGCTAGAATTCTTCTTTGAATTGGTGTATGGGTGTATGCAGTACTGTATGGCTCCCTGGTTGCAGAGATGCTGTTTCAAGGACACTGGCAGTTTAATGCTATGTGCAATGTAGGTATTGTGGAGAGGGTTTGCAGCAACAATAACCCCATTGTGTTGACTCAACAGTCTTACTTGTGCGTGCTTGCCTGTCCTTGCAGGCATAGAGACTTTGGGTGGCAAGTACTACCTGCATGATTTGGTGCAGTTGGATGCCAGCACAGCTGGTGTCATCATTGGCATTGATAAGGAGATTGCTCGTGTACTGACAAACCATAGCACCCCACAGCAGCCTGATGTGCGGATCTGCAAGGTGAGCAACCCAAGCGTGCAAGCATATGGCCCATGAACAGTCGATGGCAATTAAGACAGGGAAAGTGTCCTGGTCGAAGTTGCTGATGTCATACTGCAGCAATTAAGATACAGAAGTTGTGTTTCTTCTGTATTCTCGTGGTGCCTCCCTGACCTGAGAACAGCAGTGCATCAAAAAAGCAAAAAGCATGATGTTGCTGACGTCCGTGATCTGGATGTTATACAGGAATCTGACATCATGAGGAAAATGCAGACAAACCGCATGTCGGCGCAAGACACCCTTAACGCAGTGATTAACACTGGTGACTATGTCATACTCACAGACCCCCTGATAGGTACCAGGGCGCAACCAGGAGGGGTCAAGAAAGAGATAGGAGGTGCGTTGTGGCAAGTTGGTGGTCACTGGATGTTGCCTTCTGGTCGGTCATCTTATTGTATGTATATGTTATAACCTTGTCATGAGTGGGCATAACAGCTTGCTGCCTAGGCTTGGCTCAGGGTTGGCAATATGTATAAACAGTAAAGCATGCAGGTTATCCTGCAAGGGCTTCTAATCAGATGTTGAAGTGCATGAGATTGTTTCTGCATATGTACTATTTATCTGGTTGATATGGTGGACTCGAGGTGGGATACAGGGATATATTCCCTGTGAGGTTGAGGTTATCCACCCGAGGCGAAGCCGAGGGTGGATAACCTTAACCGAGCAGGGAATATTCCCTGTGTCCCACCGAGGGTGCACCATATCAACCAGGTAAATCGTTTATCCCGGTCTCTTGGACATAGGAGCTCAACTGCAATGTAGCTGCCAGCAACAGCAATCATTTGGAAGTGGCATACGCCTGAAGTTACACATGTGTCCTGTTCAGACAATGCTTTCCGTTTGGCTCATAGAATGCTCTTGTCAATAGTACAAGGACTATTTGACTGGGATCTTTCGATGGCTTATATGTCTATATGTTGCTGGGTGTGGTTGCACATCTTAGCTGAATGGTATGTTGAGGCCTTTCAAGTCTCATGACACGGGTTCCATCCCCAGTGAGAGCACTTCTCTTTCTCATATCTGAGGGGATATCACATATCCCCGGGGATATTGCCATATATTTCAGGCAGAGATGGCTCATCTCTAAGAGAATATGGCCAAGATACCGGGATAAGGCTACATATGTCTTCCTGTACCAGAACCTCCAACAAGTGCAGCAGGAAGGGTATGATACCCACTTGTATATCACACAATTTAAAACTGGTCCAAGATTTGAAAAGAAGTCGACAAGTACTGTTCATGTTTTTGGTACTTGCAGGCACTGTGCATGCTATCAGCAGAGGCTCACTGTTTCTGAAGTCCACGGACTCCAGCAAAAGCGGCGGGTTCCTGGTCGTGCGCAGCAAGCAGGTTCGGCTTCGTGGCAGCACAATGCAGCAGCAGATAGCGCCAGGCGTGGGTTTTGGAGGCGGGTCGGCATCCAAAACACCAGGCCACACGCCAGGGGCCACCCCACTGCACCTCAATGGCAGTGATGGTGCTGGCAGTATTGGTGCGTATGGTGGTTATCCAGGTGGAGGTGGTGGTCGAGGTGGCGGGCGGGGCCGGGGTCAGAGCAGCAGCCTCATCGGCACTGAGGTGGTTGTCAGATCTGGTGCATATTCCAGATACAAAGGCAGGATCAAGCAAGAAACAAAAACACACCTGCAGCTTGAGTTGGATGCCATCAACAAGACCGTCATGGTGAAGAAGGAACATGTGTTTGGGCAGCCATCCGGAGCAGGGCCTCCTCCTGGAGGTGCTTTCTTTGGTGGTCGTGGTGGCTTTCAGCCTGGTAGGGGAGGCGGCTTCATGCCTGCTGGAGCAGGTGGCTTTGCTGCGGGTCCACCGCGCACGCCGGCACATGTCATGCAGACGCCAAGTCATCCAAGCCAAGGTGGCGCCACACCAGTACATCCCAGCAGGGTAGGTCCCCAGCAAGTACATTATGCCAAACGCTACCGAGTTCAGACCGGGTATTGGCTGCTGTGTCACTAGTATAAGGCCGCACCAGTACAGCTGCTTATGCAGTCACTTTGATGAAGTCATACATCTGTGGATTGAGGCATACGAGCTGTTGATGAACATTGTGACAACTCGGTTGACGATCAACAGCAGGTCAAAACATATCTTTGTGAGTGCGTTGGCTCCATGAGCAGTGTGCATGGTTTGTTGACCGTTACTGCAAGCACTGAAGCTGGCTTCTGCTACGTGTCATGTTGCTAACAACTACCTGCAGACGCCCATGCATCCAACCCAGACCCCTCTGCACCCCAGCATGACTCCCATGCACCCCAGCATGACGCCCATGCATCCTGGTATGACACCAAGGCATCCAAGTGGCGAACCAGACTGGGGCAGGGGCCCAAGTGTAGCAACACCTGGTGGTTATGGGGATATAGCACCAGTCAACACTCCCGGAGGCCTAGGGGGGTATGGGCCAGCACCTACACCTGGCACTGCAGAGACGCCTGGAGCAGCAGGTTATGCAGGTGAGAGCGATAGAAGGACAAGATCAAGCATATGTTCTGCAGGGCAGGACAGGGTTTAGTTGTGTTGAGTTTGAATCGAGCCAGCTGTTGCATGATGTACTGAGGAGTGGGCCCCATGATGCTGTTTGTTTGGTGAGTTGTTGCGTGTGGCACTGCGATCATTGCTATGTGTATCGCATCAAGTAGGGCTACACATTCATAGTTGTATGCCTGTGCTGTTATGGCAGATCCTGGCAATGCTCGCACACCAGGTGCAATGGCAGCTACTCCTGGGGATGCCTATGGTCACACGGCATACACACCAGGTGGGTTGCGCCATTTATCAGCCTCAAGCTGCTGCACTACTGCATGAGCTGTGAATGTGTCAGGATAACCACGTTCTGTGGGTTTCAGCACTACAGCCAGCCTCACTTTTGCTGAGTGTTTGGCAGAAGGTATGCTATTGCAGCAGATACCTAGATCATTGCATGGGGCTGTGAAAGAGAGTTTGACCACAGTGAGTATATTGAAGCAATGTGCTGTTGCTGCTGTTGTTGTGACAGGTGGGTACATGTCAGCAGCAACACCTGGTGGAGGTCAAGACATGATAGCCCCAAGTCCAGCAGGCGGAGACCCCTACTACACACAGCCAACTCCAGGCATGGGGCAAACACCTGGCACTGTAGCAACACCGGGTATGGTGACTGGTTACACACCAATGGGCGGCACACCAGGCATGGCGTACACTCCAGGACTAGATGGTGGTGTGGGTGGGATGCCTGGTACTCCTGGGGTTGGACTTATGCCGGGTGTGGATGGAATGGGGCCACCAGGCATGGGTCAACTCCCTCCACAGCAGCAGGCGCGCAGACCAGATTACCGGGATGTGTTAGTCAAGCTTCCGGACGGCAGAATAGGTGTCGGTGGCGGTACTAGACCAGATGGTTCAACAGAGGTAACAGCGCTGGACTCCTCGGAGCTTGTCCTTGTGGATACTGTGGAGCTAGTACCTGTTGAGAAGAAAGATAAGGTGAAGGTGGTGTGTGGTGACAAGATGGGCAAGATTGGGGAGGTGATGACGTTTGACGGGGGTGATGCTGTGCTGATGGATGCTGATGTTGTGGATAGAACCTGGCTGGGCAAGTTGCATCATGCAACTATTGAATAGGTAGCGCTGAGGGGCAGTGTGGACCGGTCTAGGTCAGTTTGCAGTGTAGATTGCAAAGTAAGGGGTGTGTATCGCTTGTCTGGTATCCTTTAGAGATGGTGCAAGCAATCATTGTGACGTTGTACATGCATAGTTATGCCATTGCATGGCTTGGGGACAACCCAAGATCCACATCGCATGGTCAGCTACTCAGCATCATCACGCATCTTGCAAAGAGTCTTGTTGGGGCGTTGTATGCTGTGGTCCAGCCTGCACAGGGTCCACCTTGCACAGGCTGTTTGACTTTGCCAAGCACTGCCACCGTGATGGCCAACTATGCAGCAGGAGCTTGGCCTCAGCCGACTGCGCGTCCATGTATACATGCACTTTGCTGTGTTCTGGAAGCCTTTCTGTGCAAGAGTTCTACTGTGCCTATCTGTTGGCCTGTACAGGGTATCAGCCGCAGTCTTGTACGTGATGCGGCATCTGATGCTGATTCAGCTCAATAAGTTATGGCGTGTCAGCCTACTGTACAACAAACTTGCGATATTGAAGAGCCGCACGGTGCCAACAACATTGATTCCAATTGGTGCTGCCAGCTAGTAGCTAGTAGCTGTGGCTGGCAGCCTGTGACAGTGTTGTCCTGCTGTTGAGCAGTGGCTGTCACTGCCTTGTCAGAGGCTCTCCACTTTGCCTGACATTGCCTGAGTGTTACCAATTGGACTCGAGTTGAGTCGAGGCAGCTGTCAACCAGCAACCCATGCATACACATCATGCTCAGTAAGCATGAAAGCTGCCGGTTTTCTTTCATTGGCGAGCCCAGGCATGATACCAGCAGTGCCAGGTAACATGTGTGAACAGCAACTTGGCTTGTGTTGCAAAGTGGATGCAATGCTGCAGGTTGCATGCGCTCAGAATTTTTTACCCCGATAGTGCTCCTGTGCCAGCCGCCGCGGTCTATATGACATGGCTTGTTATTGACTGTGCGCTGAGCCATGTTGGTGCAGGGCCACTGGCACCTTAGTACAGCTCATATGCAGGGAAGACCATCAGGATGGCGCCACTGCAGAACACCCAAGCACTGGAGAGAAGCTGCCAACCGATGTACTGAAAGCAGCCCTGCAGCACTAGAAGGCACGCGCTGCAGCACAGAAGTGACTGCTGGTGCAACAGCGGCTACTTGGTGCTGCTGCATCTATATTTTCCGGTATTTAGATAGCCTTGCTGTCGCCAGCCTATGCTGCTTTTGCTGCAGGCTTCTTTTTCTGCGCTGCGACTCCTCTGTTGACAAACACCAAGATCTTAGCCACCAAGATCCCATTCAATACCAGGCCAGAAGCACAGGATGACACACACAGTAGGTATGTTGGTCCTGCACCAAGTCGCCATGAGTTGGCTGTCAAGTTCTTGAAGCCTCTTGAACAGAGACCAGTGATGCTCAACTTCAGGTGATATGCATCATGGTGGGTGCACTGCGTTCACTGCAGCTTTCGTCCAAGATCACATGCCACCATGCATATCGGGTCCTAGTTGCCGTGGCAGATGCAGACAGGTGTGCCGCTTAGCTCATATCAAAGGACGGCATAGGCACCACAGGCACACACAAGCACACAGGCACACACAGGCAAGTTCTTGGAGAACAATCAAGGCAGTCACTTACTGATGCAGTATGACCGCAACATGGCACTGCCGCCAGCCTCCTGAATGGTTGTGAAGATACGAGCAATGCAGCCCAGTGTGTTTGCAGCGTATGTGATGATGCTGAGCTGCCCTGTGCTCCTGCTACTGAAGTTCTTCAGTATCTGAGGCACCCGAGCTGACATAAGGATGATGTTGTTGAGATCATATGCCCCTGAAATCAACTCCATGGACACATGGCCTGCAGATGAACACAGGGATTGTGGTGGGATGGAAAGCACACATCAGCAGGCTCAACTGCCTCAACAACTGCATGCACAACTGAAGTGCACTGTGGTAAACAAGTGTTGCAGTGTTCTGGAGGAGCACATCTTCTGACACTGGCAGTGCTGAATCAACCTAGTGTGGATATGCAGGTACAGGTGGAGTAAGATAGCTGCAGCACAGCAGTTCTTTTACTACAGCATTGCTGACTGCATCTTCTGCGCCCTGATGCGCAACACTATATCGTAAGCTTCTTGCAGCGTAACTGTTACGACGCCAACTGCACAGCAGTACTGCTGGAGAGGCCCAACCCCTCGTACCTGTCAACACTGCAGCAATAGAACCTCCTGCCATGATCAGTGCAGCGAACCGTCTGGATGCAGGAAACCGGCCATATCTGTACACCAATGCCAACAGAAGTGCGTTCTGTGCGAAGAGAAAAACAGCCTCTCCGTATGTGCTGAACGGTAGAGCTCTCAGGTAACCATATGCAGTGTGAACCAGTAGAGCCCAGCTTTCAAGTTCAATGGACACTGCGCTGAGACCATCTGCACTGTGTGCTCTGAGCACATTGGCCACCTGCAGAACGTTACAGAAGCATGAAGCTAAGGTGCTTGATGTTAGCGTCATCCCTGCTTACTGAAGCGGTTGACAACACATGAGCAACGCGCAGAAGTCTTGACCAACATGCGCGCACCTGTGGCAGTTTGACTAGCACTGAAAAGACCAGAATGCCGTAACCGAGCATCTGCAGTGCAAGCTTGCCTTAGAGACATATTGGTTGCGGTCACACAATCGATCACTGGAGAGAACGCTTGATGTACACCTTGCTTATCAACAACTTTATGGTTCCTGAATCTGGTATCTGTCCATGAGCCAGGAACTCGGTGTATGCATGCTGCACCAGTTGCAATACGTCAGCCATGCTTCAGAACAACTGACGAACAATAGACAGCAGAGGTGTCTCCGACATTGATGATGTGGATCAACCGTTGAGTGATGATTATTACAGACTCTAGCTACACGCAGGCAAGGTACGACGCAGTAGGACAGGTGAGGCCAGCAGGCTGTGGCTGTGTTACTGACAGCGTCGACATGACTCTGTCAGTACACAGTAAGCTGCAAGATGCAGTCTGCAATGCCGTGCATACAGCCATAGAACATGGACTCACATACACACGGGCCAGATAACAAGTGTGACAGCTTGGTGCACATTACTCTCCTGAGCCAGCAATGAACTGACACTGAACGGTTCAACGCAAAGGAGCAGCAATTGCTTCTTTAACCAGCAATGCAATATGTTGTTGCAAGAGCCATACACCCTACCGCAAGAAATGTGTGATTACATTCACCCAATACAAACAAGCTTCCAAACTTTGAAGGCTTCACTGAAGTAAGTTATAGCCTGCAGATACCCAATCAGGCACAATGAGTGACAAAGGGCCTCTGTAACAAGAGGGCTATGCATCTATGATGCATGATGAAGCTCCTATATATCGTACAACATAACATGGCCCTCTCAACAACCAAGTCTGCAGTAGCCAAGTCTTGGCCTGATCACCTTGAAGTCTGTCATCACCCTGTCACCTGCACTTCCATCTGATCTCAAAGAACACCACTGGTATGCATAATCTTCACTTGAAGATGCACAAGACCAGCCAATTGTACGCTGAGCACGTATACCCCTGGAATATCCCTCAAAGCTCCCAATCTGTCTTCCTTGTAACAGATGCTTCTTTATGAAAATAAGCACTACTGAGCATTCACAAGCGCACAAAGACGACAAGTTCTTGCACAGCTGCAAGGTATATAACACTTTCGAAGTCACAACACGCGTTGCTAGGCATAGTAAAAGCAAACATATTATAAAGCACAGCTGCAAGGTGTCACCATGCAGTGGCGATTGGTACAAGCAGCTTGTAGGCACTGTGCACCAACTTTGAATGCAAGATCTCATGCCATTGCAAAAACCTGGTCCCTGTGTGTCTTCAGTCAGGATGCCAGTTGCAATGAGCAGGACACCCTGTCCTCAACACCACCTACATATGAACGTCTCACATCTGTCCAGCACAGGCCAATAAGCTCAATCAGATGCACAGCCAAGCCAGACACCAATATGTCGAACCAACCCACTCAACACCATGTATCATACGTACAGCAAAGCACTGCCCTCAAAGCAGAGCAATAAATCACAGAGTTGCAGCTAACTGCCAGTGTCTGCACAAGGTGCTGACTTGACACAAGGGCCCACCCCCTACACCTTGCCTGCTGAAAACTACACATCCAAATTCTGCCCTTGACAGTATCTAAGAATGTGATGGTGAACATCAGCAAGCTTGACTAGTACACAGAGGAAGTGCCCACTAAATAGAGCCGACACACCAGCATCACCAGTAACGCTTTCACCATAACAATCATACAGTGAAGAGCCCTCAGCAAGCAATGTAAGGCCAGGAACACACACCAGCACCATAGAGCAAGGTTGAACACACAGTGCAACAATCCCAATAGCCCTGTTGCAAAAGCTGGCTCTGCAAAAGAGTCAGCAGCACAAGTTGGGCAGAACATGCATGGCATGTGCACCTTACAGGGAACATATTATACACTCCTTGCATGACTGTCAATAGTCTTGAGACCATTCAGACCTGTTGTAGCGCACGGACCACATGCAACACTCAGCATGATGCAGCACACCACGGTTCATGTGCAGCATTCTCCTTCACAAGTACAGCCACTACCATGTATTATATCAACAATGAGAGTGCTCTGCTGAGCTACCCTAAAAAAAGGCAACCCAATGCTGTAACAGTTGAAAAGGGCGACCTCGTACACAACATTCAGGTATGTTGCATCGATGCTGAGAGAACACTGGAGTACTGCCTGCGTAGATAACAATACCACACACTGACAGCGGGAATTGCACAAGTGTTACCAACATCTTGATGTTCATCTTGATCAAATGTTCCAAAAAAATACGCCCCGTGGTCCCAGAAAAGGCAACCACCTGTGATGCAGAGTTATGCGAGGTAACTTGCAGTAGGCAACAGCTATGCTCCCTGATACTACATAAATAATAAATCAAGGCCAAATCATGATCATCTGAAGTACAACCAGGGCCTTAGAGCAGAATACAACCATGCAAATGGCTGAATCCTGCAAGACCACACAACTGATATTTGCCAGCCACTGCAGAACATGGCGAGCACCACATGCCTCTCACATGTGCTTGCTGCCATAAACAATTCATTCAGAAATGAGTTGCCATGGATTGCCAGTACAGTGATAATAGAAGTGTCTCAACTCAGCAGGGACACCTCCGGATGCACAGGTAACCCACCCGACATGATGCAAAGCACCAGTACATGAACGTCGACATCCAGGTATCCATAATCTGGCCCCCTTGGGTCGCCTGCTTGCGACGATAACAACCAGGAAGACAGCACTGTAGAGAACTGAAACCAGGTACAAGCAAGAAAGAATACCACACTCTCACCAGCACTGTAAGCACCAGAATCCAGATGGCAGACTCATATTGCACAGAGCTTCACCACAATTCAAAACATCGACATAGTCAATAAGCCCCAAAGCACAAGTCTCACGCCTTGCGCCGAAGAATCTCATATGAAGCAGGCAATGGCTAACACAAGCAGCACATCCTGATGCAGTTCAAGCATCAAGCAGAGCACAAGTTTAGGCTTTGATCAAGGACATATCTGGTGTCCCAGACACAGCTAAGGTACCGTAACAGTGACAAGCATGCTACATCACAGACATCAGCTTCAGCAATACGTCGATCAAACACCAAGACATTCAAACTTGGCAGCTGCAACGACAGCCACAGCAGCCTCAAACAGCGTCCGTGCCGTACACAGCTGTATTCAAAGACAATTGGTACTGCGATTCAGCGTCAGCTTTCACTGCTCAACGCTAGGGCTAGGCCCACTGCAGGTTGAAGCAAAATTCACATGCTTCAACAACAGCAGGGGGAAAAGAAGGGGCAAAAGAATATTGCAGCTGCGAGTTCTTCAGCACAGCTTAAGAGCATCGCAAATCCTTGTACCATGTAACAAGCCGCCTATTGCATCACCACTATCACCACTAGAAAATACACAAAACCCCTCAAAAAACCCGTCAACCATGGCCTTGATCATCTCACCCCAACCTGCAGAGGGGGTTGAGGCCACAATGCGTTAATGTCTTGTGAACCTTGGTGAACTGTCCGCAGTATAGATGCAGCACCATCATGTAAACAAACCAAAGCACATTCCAGGGCGATAAGGGAGGCTTAACTGTTGACAGACCACATTCTCTGTGTTCACAGACCATCTGTATGATTTCAGGTAATCTATGGCAACCAAAACCTCTGCAGGTTGAACACTCAGCTCATCCAAGACATACATTCAAAAAGGCACCCCGTGGCAACACACATATCGCTGTAACAACCTTCCACCTACCGTCTTACTGAGAGAACAAGGGCCATGGCTGCACATGTCATACAACATGATGCATCAACAGAACCACCACAAACATTCACCCCAAGACCCGCCCACTGGCACATCACACAACAAAGTGTAACAGCCCAAGCCCACCCTGCATAACCTATACCTACAAAACAAATGGTAAGCTGAAACTGACTTCAACCCTGAAGATCTGGCAATCAACAGCATATAGCAGTATCCTTTGGCTAAAATAGTCCCCCTCAAAAGGGGTGCAGAAGCACCCTACAAAGCTCCCAGGCAAATGACATGTCCTTGCTTCCATGATCAACTGTCTGTTGCAGTTTACTGACCCAACATGTTGCTCTCAAATGCTGAGGTTTATCCCTGAGGACCCCACTTTTACCAGCTTAGCTGCATCAATGCCAAGCAAGCCAAGCCTGATGTTGCCCTCAATAACCAATCAGCCTGCTGTGACCAATGAACCGCCATAACAGTACAAGAATAAGAATCCAACAATACCTGGCAAGTTGATGAGCCACTGCGATGCTGGACGCCCTCGTAGCTTCACCGCACTGAAAGTTCAGGAACTTCACTGAGGGTTCATCACGTCAGGCTGCAGATAGCAGTACTGCAAGGGGCCTACCCCTGTGACAACCACAGGTTGCCCTGTAGCAGATGTTCCTGCAGGCATTGCACCACCTTGTGTGTTGAGGGCAAAACCAGCACCTGGCATCTGCATTGCTGGGGGAACACCTGACACAGTAGTCAAGCCCGGAATGAAACCCTGCACGTCACCACCTGCCTGCCCTGCGATCATGGCAACTCCTGCTTGCACACTGGCAATGGAGTTGACCGTCTGTTGGTGAAGGATCGTTGCAGGATCATGGCACAAATTGAGGCCCTGTAGACTGGCTGTTAGCCCAGAGACGTTCATTCCTGGCGTTGCAGCCTGTTGACCAACAGGAGGAGTAGCCAACATGGGACCAACAGCCACAGCCGGCCCCATGCCAGGCGCAACTGCCATGGCTGGCCCTTGGCCTGTAGCTGCCCAGTTACTGACTGCAGGAATCTGGCCTGGGACGGCTGCAACCACAGTAGCACCCATTGCTGCTGCTTGTGATAGTGGTCTGAGATATCCTTGAATCTGCAGGGCGGGTATGCTTGCTGGGGTGGCTGCTGACATCACTGCTGGTGAGACACCTGCTCCAGCTGCGGCTGCCTCTTGGGCTGGTTGATGCACTGATACAATGGCGTGAGTGCGGCGCAGCACTGGGCCAGTCGGGTTCATAGTCGAAGGTGTAGCTGCTCGGAGTTGTGATGCGTTGTGAGCAAAGAAGCATATTTTGCGGCTGCAGCCCTTGCCAAAGCAGCAGAGTTGTGTCCTGAACTTGCTCGGATGCAACCAACTTTCAAATACGGAGTGGGCCATAAGGCAAGCCTCTCCTTGCGAACAAACTCCTCTCTGCGGCGGCCAGCAGAAGAGCAAATGACTCAGCATGTTGGCAAATTGCAACTGCAAAGTTGCTGTTGTTTGAAATCGTGCGCTGGTATACTGCCCAGCAAGAATATTAGTAGGAAAGCACCTGGTGGTGAAGCAAGATTACTGACCATTCTAGTCGGTGTAGGAGGCAAGCGCTTTGCTGGGGACGCTATGTTGGCAGCTTCTGCAGCTGCAGGTTCATGGGTGTATGCTGTTCACCTTGCAGTACTCTGGACAGGGGTCAGCTGAGTATCCATAGGTTCTTGGACAGCGACGAGCTGCACGTTCGCCACGATGTGCATATGGGCACTTAGACCAGTCGTGCCTCTCCTGTTGATAGACATAAGAAGGCAACAAGTCAGACCGCCAGGCCCCACCAGCAATGCTGAGCACTCTTACATAGCTTTCCAGCAGGAAAAAAAACTGCAACAGCCCTACAAGAAGCTTGCAGGGGGACCCCTCAGGCGCGGCTGTCAGAGCTACAAGTGAACCAAACTCAAACTCAGATCAATACACTGTCCCCAAAGCATGCGCAGGGGGTAGAGAGGGGCAACAAAGGGTTGGCCACATCCACGACAACCCAGCAGTGTACCAACAGGCTTACCTTAGCTGGACACTCTGCCACCTGTTTAACCCATAAACAGAAGCCGTACGAAAACAATAAGAAGTCAATGCCAATGCTCAGGGCGTCAGAAATACCGACACACCTCCGAAACAGGATGCTGCGATGTAAACATGGCAATTGGACGCACTCAAGTTACACTGTAAGCAGTTACCTTATACATGTACAATCAGTAATTTTCATCGTCCATCAAACTCTGCTCTTGAAATTTGGCAAGTTGGCACCAGCATGTAACCTGGCGCTTGACGCGTGTGAGCTGCCCTCCAACTTATAGGTGATACAGCAACGAAACCACAGACTACGCAGCCTGTGATCATACACGATAGCTGGTATGGCAAGCTGGCCCTGATACTAGTTAGGCTACTGCAGTCGCAAGATGTGAGTGCAACGATTACTCTTGATGCTTCATGCAATGGTATCTGGTGCCTTATGATCACTGCTTGCTCGGAGTCGATACCTAAACTTGTCATAACGTCACCCAAACCACATCTGAACACCTGATCAGGTGTTTAGGGTGTTTAGAGGGTGCACTACAAGTGATTTAGGCGTTCTACTGACAGAACGTGATTGGGCGACAACAAACAGCTCACAAACGGCCAGGGATTTGCCATGCAGCCCAAGGGCTTGGCCACTTGCCACCCATCCACTGCAACAGCTCGCAGCAGTGGCTGCAGCCTCTACGAGCCGTGTAGTAGCTCATACACAAACGACTATTGCAGTGTCCATCGTCGGCTCTACAGCTGCTACGCACGCCGAAGGTAGACCGGAACAACAGTGACAGCAGCAGTGAACAACTCCATTGCAGCAGATATTATGGCAAAGACAGACAAAGACAGACATTGGACAATGGTATATAATCAAGCACAACAACAGACTCTCACGGTTTTTGTCAGAGGGTCTACATTCGCTGAAACCTTCAGAAAGTTTCTGGTGCTGCAAGCGGAACCCAGTGTCGCTCAGAAGGCGTTTGTTGTGAAACAGTTGGTATCACATAAACTACTTTGTGACACATGCAACTCTGGTTGGCGGCCCCAGTGCATTATGTACAGCTGTGTTAGGCATATTTTATGTTGCAAGGCCAAACATTTTTCGTGTAGAACGCGTTGTAAAGCATGGAGAGGCATCGACATAGAAAAGCAGCTTGCCTCATGTATTAGAATGCACTGGCATGGTTGGCTCTCTTGTGCACTGAAACCTGGACTTGGCTGCTGCAAACTACACACCAACTCAAAGTTGGGCAAGCTGCTACTTGATCAAGTGCCGCACAGCCAGCATTGCACATTACTGTGCTGCATGGGCCAAATCTCCTTTCACAGTGTGTCGAAGACATGTGCCCTTTCGTGCCTGGCAGTGTGCGCCACATCAGCCAGCAGACTTTTGGATGCAACCATGGTGCTGTATCTTACATGATGATTTTCTACATATTACTGACATTGCCGAGTGTAGGCAGACGTATCATGTGATACGTCTCTGTGCAGAGCCAACGACATTACCTACTGGATAGTATCCTCCCTTGACAGGCGTTGGGACACCAACTTCAAGATGCATAACCCTTGTATGTTGGACGCTGTCAATCACCGTACAGGACTGTCAGGACCCCAGTGCACGAACTCTAGCGCATGGTCAAGCTGTCCCAGCCATGTGCCAATGATTGAAGTCATACAGCAACCACTCCTCAACACAGCAATAACTGCTACTGCAGGTGCACATGCTGATCATGTTGGGCGCTGGCAACCTTGGTGATTCATCAGAACAGTACACACCACAACCAGTACAGCGCTAGCGCTGTCTGTTCTCCTCATGCTACAGCCACTGACAAGAACGGGCCACAAATGCTCATAAGAACAGATTACTCTTGTTTACGCTGTTGTTCCATTCAGGTTGCTGCACACTGTTGGCAAGTAGCTATGCCTCATTCTTGATGGCATCAGGGCTGGAGCCTGATAACATGCCAGCCATGCATGTCCCGTCATTGATCATGCCTCACCAGCCGCAATACACACTTTGCACGGCATGGCAAGCCACATTACTCAAACAAGACATCCAAAGAATGAGCACACTGTATACCCGGCGGCCAAAAAGACGTGATGTCTTATTCTCCACCAAGACAAGGTTGCTCCTGATACTACCAATAGCCTCTGCCACAGATCAGCAGCACACTGTTTTATTGGTAGCAGACAGTCGTTTGAGCTGATTCAAGAAACAATGCAGGGTCAACTGGCAGTCCAACCCGAAGGGAACAACTATAACAACAGTCACCTGGGAATATGCAGGACCCAGTTGCACATGCAAGTTGTGGGTGCAACACTTCAACAACGTCAATGCTGGCGTACTCACTATGTTGCCACAAAAAACCGTTCTCCAAAGACTTGGGGATGATGCAAGCAATAGCCATCGAACAACCAGCAGTATGAGGTCCAGCATCTGTTGTAGCCCAAAAGGATTAGCTTCCAAGTATAGGTGCGTCTGACCCCTTCCCTGAGCTCCAATTTCAAACAAGTCATACAGACTATTATGCCTGTGTCCCAACAATCCAAAAAGACCCAGTGGCCGCTGCTGAACAGCAGATGAAAAGAACAGGATTTCTTGCGGAGTGTACACTCTTGGGCTGAAAACCAGAAGCATGGAGGCATGATTATTGACCAAAAGAGCTTGCTGCACAGACCCAGAGACTGCACGAGAACAGAATGCAAACTTTCAGGCAAGCAGGGCATCCCGCAGTCACCTGCCTTGACACGTACATGCTCATAACATCACAAGTTGATTGCATAACCCACCATCATGTATCATGCACAGCGTGATGTGGACTTTGAGGGTCACAAAACAAACACAGAAGAATGATTGAACTACACATAACATGCCTGGATGATCATTGCACAAAGTCCAAAATCTGTGAAGCGTTCTGCAAACCACCAGTGATCAGAATAATTGCACCAATTGCGTTCTACTTCAAGCAACACGTGCTTTTTGTATGCCTGGCCTGCTTCTAGTCACTTAACAACACATATGAGAGCACTGGCACGACCTACTGCATCTGATCTGTAAACGGGTGCACTGCCCCAGATACATGCCATTATATGAGATAAACAGTTCTGTAGCAACTCCAACTGAAACAAGGGTTGAGTAGTAGCGGGATGAGATGTGACTGCAAGCTGCTGCCAGCATTGCTGACCATCAACTCACCTGACAGTTGATGATCTACCACATCCACCTGGCAAGCAGCATGCAAGGAGGCGGCGAAACACGGGATATCATGCAGAATGTGATGTATACACAACCAGGACCAGACCACAATAACCTGACTTGAGCACTCCAGAACGTAGAAGAGACAAGGACCTGCTTTCCCAACAAAGCACATCAAGCATCACATGTGCAAAGATGCACAGCCACAGCAACAACTCTCCTCAGCACACGTAGTATACTTATGGCAATGTTCAGAACGCACAGCGATGTGATGCAGTGTCGAGCTGCATTCTCAGTTTCCTCAACAGCAGAGTGCACATGACATACCTCATGATGCAATTAAGGTCACTCGAGCCAGAACCCAGTGTGCTCTTATTGCTGTAACACTCTGTGCAACAAGTAATTTGAACAGTGGTGGTAGCACAAGTGGCCCACGGCAAGGCTCACCACAACAGCACATCAACACTGTCCTCCAGGTGAACCCTATCACGCCATGAAGCCCTGCAGATTACCCATCTTAACACAGCAGCGGTGACAACATTCAGCGTTGACGGCTGGCTTCATAAACAACATGCCAGCAAAAGCAGAGGCCCCAAGACAAATCAGAAATGTAGGTCTGCAGGTTGGCGTTCACAGACTGCATGCCTTGCATTCGTCAACCTGCAATCCATCAGGTCTGGCCAAACGGAATACCTAGAGCCTGCATAACAACTACCCAAATGCTTTGCATCTGTTCTGGGAGAGAGTAACATTTCACCATACAAACTGGACATTCTGTGGCAGCAGAGACACCGCAAAGCGCAATGCATGCAGTACACATCCACACATTGGCCCCGGTCACCATCAATTATCCAACAAGCTTCAAAAGTCATAACACTTGGTGCAATTCCACTCAGGAGATGGCACAAGCACGATGCTTCTGAGCACTCCTTCCAACAACGCACATCGCAACATCTCAACTTGGTGCAAGTAAACCCCATGAAGCACTCAGTACTGTTAACACAAGACTACTTGTAAGCATTGACTGCATGACTTGGCATTGTGATCACATCTGCACAACGGAAACTCCCCCAACCATGCACATGTACTGCTGTGACGATTGCACATAAATCATCACAAAATTAACAAGACCCCAGAGTTCATTATGTTTCATAAAGCCTGAAGCACGACCTGCTGCTCAACTTCTTCAGCATGCACGCACCAACATACATAAAGGTGTATGCCTGGAACATATGTGGCGACTTTGCTGCACCGCCTTGGGACCAGAACAACCCAACATGCTTTAAATGTGTGAGCAGACACAATAATGGGGAGAAAAGGCCACATAACGCCATGTTGTGGATGTTATGAAGCGCAACCGCACATAGGTGTGCAAGACGTTGATGCCACATCGGGTGCGGCATGCAGAAACTGGGAGCATATAACAACCATCAATTCAAGATATACACAGCCAAGGGTGAAACCAGGGCGCAGGCACATGTCTAAGCATCTTCATGGCGACTTCAACCAACATTCCATGCGATGTGCTTCATGAATCAAATATGGCAGGCCCTTATGCCTTCATTGGTGCTCACTGTATTACCAGAGGCAACCTTACACACAGCAAAACCAGGTCCAAGGACAGAACTGCAAGTATGCTCCACTGCAGTGCAAGCTCCCTAGCCTGCTGTAGTATTTGCAATAGCACATTCACAATGATTCAGCACATCTGCAACAATTCACAATGATTCAGCACATCTGCAACACAGAGAGTGCAACATTGTGGTCAATGGCAAACGCACGCTTGCAAGCTTTTGCAAGTCAACTTGTCACCCACAGCATACATCATAAGAACACAAGTGACATCTGTTGAGCAGTTGTATTTCACCGGGACCCTTGCAGGCTGCAAGCTTGTAGAAGCATTCGCCTACTGATACCATGCTGCTACAACACAAGGCTAACAAGGACCATCCAGCGACACACCTATGCCCATTGGAACTCTGGCTCTGCACTGCAGCCCTTGTTCCGCAATGGATGCTAAGCAGGTCCCTGCTGACTGCCATGCAAGTCGGGTCGGATATCAATAAACAGCAGAAAGTATTACAAGCACAAGATTCTGGTCAGCTGCAAATTCTGGAGGTTAAACCCTGAACGTAACTACTCAAGCTTATGCCAATACTGCAGACCAACAGCTAGTACACCCCAGTGTGCACAAGTTGTCACAAGAGCACATAACATAACCTTGCCGCCACAACCATACAGCATGCGCTGGAACCATTGCCTCTGGCACAGCATTATATTATCATGCACAAACACAAGTATATAAGGCGTGCAAGGCTCCCGTGCTCTGCTCATGTATTCAACATAACCAGGGCAGCACATATGTTCAGCAATTCACTGATCAAGATCACACCAATGCTCACCACAGAGCAGAGCATTGCTGAATGACATCTATTGATGATTTTGTAATGCCACTATACATCCACAGGATGAGGCTGTGACAAAGAGCTTGCAAACACCCGACAGAATCACTGACAAACTGCTGGTGACAAGGTGACTGGACAACCAACTGAGTAGGCTGATCCACCCTGACCAGCAGTACATAACAGATCCCGGCATTCACTTGCACTTGAGCATTAGCAGCTTGTAACTGGCGTCCGACATGATTATGGCGTCAAATCAGCTGTCTGGAGGTATTGCAGACCCCCAATGCACCAACAATAGAACTCTGCTGGTGACAAAGCATTGGCAACTGAATCTGAAACAATCTGGCAACGATGATCAAACACAGGCATGCCTGCAGGTTATTGTTGGCAGCTTAAGCGTTGGGCAAATACAGGTAGCTGATGAGTTCGCCAACAATCAACACAAGCCAATTGACGTCACCAATAGCACCACAGACTCTACAAGTTTTGAGCATTGCTCGAGTCCGGGGTTGCACAGCTTGAATCCACTGCAGCAGCAGCAATTGCCTGTTTGACGGCAGGAGGCATGAAAGCACCTGTGCCTGCAAGACCCCTGGCACCCAGGATGAATGCACCTGTGCCCTTGGACGCTGATGTCCCAAGGGCCACAACCTGCGCTTTAGGGTCCCAACCATCTGTTGCCCACTTGGGTGCACAGCGCTGTAGTGAGCCGGAAGGTTTCGCTTCTAAATCAGTCAGGCAAAGCTTCTCCATAACTTCAGCAAAGCTTCCTGCAGGAACTGCTACAGGGGCGCTGGCTTTGCAGCGATCCACGAAACCATTTATTACTTCAGAGACATCAGCACTGTTCTGTCTGCTGCTCAAGGTACTAAGGCTCAGGCGCTTGAGGTTTGCTGCACACACCTCCTCAGAAGTGAACCACCCATCACTGCTGCACCCAGTGCCTTGCGACTCTAGATTGATTGAAGTACCTTGGGAGGCTGCACTGCTCAACCCCCTTTGTGCTGTTCTTGCAAATGCTGAGGTTGGTTTGGGTATGCTGTGCTTGTTTAAGTCTTTATCTGGTTGCACAGCTGCTGAACCCATCCTGAGATAAACACCAGTGCCAGCACTGCCTGCAGTGGCGCAGTTGAATAAGCTTGCACGTGCTGCAGCTTCACTTTCTGACCGCTTGAGGGCCACCACCTGCCCAGAACCTACAACGGCACTCATATCTGACTGGCTCCTAGTCAACTCCAATAATGGGCCGGTGATGATCTCAGCAGGTGCCTGCTGCTGCGCTACCGCCATTTTTCCCAGCTGCACTGCATCTCCTGCACTGGATGATGCAGCCACTGCCTTATTATTGTGAGCAAAAGCACCAGTGACATTTTCAAAGCGAAGAATTTTCTCATTGCTGCACTGATTATTTGCAAAGGCTGAAAGACGTTGATCACACACCACTGCTTGGTCGGCCACTACCACCCGAGGAATGTGAGTGCGCTCAGCAAATACAGGCTGATCAGTATACTCTGGCAGGCTCAGCTGGCGATGCATGGAACTGGCCAGCCCTGTACTTGGCGCTGGTGTTGGTCCATGTTGAACCCCACACTGCACAAGACTCTGCAGCTTCTGTTCCATATGCTGTTGCTGCTGCAGCGCATGCTGCTGTTGCTGGGCCAGTCGTTGCTGCAGCAGCGCATTCTCCTGTTGTAGTAGCTGCAGCTGCAACTGCTCAGAATATGGCGCGCTGACAGCTGTTAGAGGTGTGCCTACTGAGGGCAGCACTGCTGAGGGAGCAATGGACGACAGAAACATTGTAGCATGCTGGGTGTTAGCTGTTGTGAGGCCTTTGACGGGTGTGGTACCCATAGGACTGCCATAAACGGTAGTCTGTCCATTTTGCTGCAGTATCAGCTGATGTACGAGCGAAGTATCCTGGTTCACTGAATGGTTGACTGTAGAATTGGGTCTGCCGCTGATGATCCCAGGAGACAGAACGGTCACGGAAGAAGTAGGCTGCATATGTTGCGGGCACTGCGAAATGAACACCGTGGGCTTATCAGACAACCCATGCACGGCCCTGGCTGGTAAACTGGCTGCAGGAACGGCGGGCTGTACTTGCAGGCATTGGCTACCCATCACTGCTGCATACTGCTGTGGAGCTGTGGTGAGCCTAGTGCTATCATAGCTGGCTGTATGCAGCACCGAATGAGAGGTATCCAATGTGTGCACGCCTTTACTGGTTGATGAACACATACTGGCTTCCTGGGGTTGTACACCAACCGCGCCTCTGATGAAGCCACTGCCTTCCCTGGGGAGTGACCAGGTGAAGCTACCGGTGACGCTGTCGTATGCACTACTGGAAACTCCGCCTGGTGGGGCAATATTGCATCCTGCACTCATTAGGGTGCCGAAACAATCTTCCGCACCATTATTTGCTTGCTGCTGAGGCAAGGGCCAAGGGCCTACGGAACAAGGGGCTCTGCCAAGCGCGCTCATAGAGCAGGGCGCTACTTGCTCAGAAGTGAAGACCGACGTACTTTGCAGGTCAAACGTCCGTGTTCACTGGGCGCATCTCGACTCTGCAAGGGCAGCAAGGGCATGTTGGTGTCGAAGTAGATTGGTCGTGCTGCATGCTATGGCATCGTGGTTCTGATGAGGTTGCTGTTGCACCTATCAGATCAGGTTGAAAGCACTACTTTTCAGCCCGTAGCAACTTCTGAGCGCATACCACGTACAGGGTGGCGACAGAGACTGTGTTCAAGCTCACAGCTGGCTCCAAACTTCTGATGCCACTCATAAGCCCAGCAAAGTGAGCAATAATACTATAATGCAGGGTGCGGTGACTGACCTAGTGTTGCCCAGAACTTGCTCGGAGGTTCTACACTGATTTCCCTGCAGCACAGTATCTTCTTGTACAACGATACGATATGAAGCATGTACAAACCAATCTCTTCAACGGACATGACAGCAAGAGCGTCGTTAGAAAAAGTGGGAAACCTGCATAACATCATCGTTGCGGGAGGACGTTATCTATTTTTATCATGCAATAAACGAGTATATCGGTTGCATGATGAGGTTCTGCCTCACTGACAGCGGGTGAAATTCTTCCAGCGTTCACAGAACAAACTCTTTTCTACCCCCCACAACGTGTCTGGTCACGATTTCGGTCACTTTATCAGTATCCTGCAACAAGTCAGCTGCACTGCTGCTCACATGCTTGTTTCAAGCACCAGAAGGCTTGCTGAGTCTCTGTGCTCGTTGTATCGCAGCGGCCCGGCGTGTCGTGCGGTCCAGCGGCAGACCCTGCTGTGACGTTCGGCGCTGTTACCAGGGGTGCTTTGAACTCGCACGATCACTGATGGCGTTGGAGGCAGTGCCGCAGCGCCTTCCATGCAGAGCTCTATGAACAGCGGCAACAGTGCAAGCTGCCACTGACATCCTGCAGTGCAGCAGTATGCACACTATCACAGACAAACAAACAAGTTAACCCACTTCCGTATGCCCCTTGGGCAGTGATTACAAGTACAGTACTGACTATTCGTAATGACAACACTCAGCTGTGCTGTGAGACCATGACGTTACGGTGCCACTGTCCATTGAATGTGGCGGCCATAACAACACATGTCTCTGTATCGTGTTTCCCTTTGCTTTACCAAAGATTATCATTCACATCACTCTGGCAGACAAATTGCACAATCTGCAGGTGCTACACCATGTCCTGGCACAAACATGCTACTTGGAGTTCTTCCAAATTTTCCATGCCTTAAGATGCTGTGATGTACAGCATGCTCCCCAACCACCTGCCCATGCACGCCCCTGAACGCAGTAGTACTGCACTAGAAAGCGCCCTGGGCTACGCTGACAGATCAGCAACCATGTTATGGGTTGTAGTAGTCCAACCACACTGCAGTTTAAATATGCCTGCACAGTGCCAGTGGATGTTGTCAGCTGATAGTGTTGGCCCAGGGAGTTTCACAAAGCCCAGGTCTTTCAGCTTGATCAACGTTGGCCATGCTGCATCAAGTGCTTTGACAACAGCTGGTCACAGCTGGGTCAGGATGAATGTAACATGCCTGCAGTTCTGGCTAAACCCGCAATGCTGAAGATGCCAGTGCAGCTGCCTCTTTCGTTGCACTGCTGAGACCATCCTCTGCTTCTAGTGCCTGAAGCAGCTGACGGAGATGCTGCTGTACAGTTGCCTTATCCTCTCGTGCTACATTAAGAATGCGCTGCATTGCCATGCTCAGCTTTAATCCAGGGACAGTGATGAGGAAGTCTTCTTCTTTTGTGCCTTTGTTCTTGGCTGGTTTACCCTTGGAGCAGCATAGATGGTTCTCCTCCTGCAGCTTGCCTGCATACACCAAATCATGTAACTTTTTTCCCGCATTTTGAATACAATCATGCAACAGCAAGCACTAACACTGACATGTCGTAACCTGCCAACTTCAATGCTTTCCACATCCTTCAAGTCGATCAGAACATGCAAAGATGGCTCACTCAGTGTATTCAGCATAGAACTACATCACTAATGCCACATGTTTGTATTTGAACCACTGTGTTGCATATACACTGCTTCAAGCAAGAGGTTGCAAGACCAAGATAACTGTCGACGGTCTGCTCTGCAGGGAAGACCCCACCTAGCAGATAACACATCTCTAGTGGAGATCCATCTTCCAGGTCCTCCATGTCAATGGCACCTCTGCAGGTTCGCTTGTGAACAGCTGTCCAGAATGACTTCTTGAAGCTGCAGGACCAATACATCAACTAGTGTTTCAGACGTACGTACAGTTACTGGACAGTCAATAGAGGGATGCCAGTTCTTTGGTGACCTGGCAACACAGACTCAAGGTTGTTGCAAGAGTAGAATCAAGGAGCAAACACTGCTTCTGTATCACGGTATCAGTGATGCACTGGAGAACAACTGTACAATGATCACAGCGTGCTTGAAGTTGTGTATTATGTATTATGTTCACGGCATATGACACCTACTTCTCATATTTCTCCAACATGGCTGTTGTCACAGGCAGCTTCTCTGAGTCACTTGCAGAACCTGTACAGGGATGGGCAAGCACCAGTTTGGGTCAACCTTAACAACACAGTGTTCACCCAAAGGCCACAACATCCTGCTGACACATTGCACAAGCAGCCCTAGCATGGTAGGTAGCTCTTTGCCCAAAACCAGGCGCTGCTGACAGGCCAGTTCTGGCACCACCATTCTGACTCACCCATGACCTGCTGCTTGAGCTTGCGAGCGTTGACGATGCCATAGTCATTCAATCCAACACCTCTGCGCTGCACCAGCAAGGAGCTGCCGTCTGTGGTGTGAGCAATGATTGCTGCTGCGGGGTGTTCCTCCCAGTCCACATCCTGCACTTGGAGCATAAGCAATGCAGATGATCAGATCCAGTGGACTGACAATCATGCAGTAACTCAAGTTATGCACATCATGCAGTATTTGATCTTCACTCCTTCTATAAGACAGGTTGTGAGGTGCACTGTACAATAAGCAAGTCAAGGACACCTGCTGGCATGGTGACCTTGTTGCTGATGATGCGGCATCTCAAGCCCTCTTAATCTTTTGCTTCACGAACCTCAAATAGGGCCTATGGCATAAGTGACCACAACAAATCATCGTATGGTTGACTTTTACTAGTTGACCCACCTCCCTGTCGCTGTCATCATCATTTCCAGTGTCTCCATCACCCCTTGCTTCTTCACCCTCACTGCCCTCATCAGCATCTTCGTCTGCCGCTGCCTGGTTCCTTCTCCCACGACCACGTTTGGGACCACTTGCAGCACCACTGCTGCTGGCCTGCGCAGAGTCAGGAGTGATATGAATGACAGGGGGACTCTCAGCAGCGGTCGCTGCTCTGGAATGACAGCAGGCGAAATCAGCTGATTGGTGTTTGCACAAGCTGTGCAATGCTGCGGCACCCCTGGCCGCCTTGCATTTAGTGGCATCAAGCTGCAGAACCAATTATTCGTATTGTGCAGTACACCCTACACA
>LWCB01011212.1:0-18883 GCA_001630525.1 Coelastrella sp. M60
AAAGCTTTTCAGCCTAACCTGGGTTGTTCAGTGACTCTTCCTCTATCAGCAGGTCATCCACATTTGCCACAAAAGGCATTTCAGGATCAAGTCCAAAGTTACATGTGATCTCCTTGATACCTGGATGCAGTGGGCAGTGATGTTTGGTGCTGAACTCAAATACAGTGTTGATGTCTGGTGATCATAACCCCACAAGGTGAAATCAGAATTATGCTATTGGTAGCTGTGTTCTGTGTGTATGTGTATATACTCCAGTGTATTGGCCCTTTGGAACGCTCTACTTGCATAAGCAGACAGGGGACTTGTCACTCACCTGTGGTCCTCCAGCCCACCATGGCACATATGTCACCAGGATTGACACTGTCAGGAAAGTCCTTGTCCCTCACAGCTGGGCCAAGATGTTGACCATTCTTGGTGAAACTCATTGACCGGTAAGCACGGTTGAATATCACTCCTGATGGTATGACAATTTGGATGCAGCATGTAGGGTTGATCCATGACAGTCTGTGGCAACAGTGTGTCTGGCCCTGTCTCTGTTGGTTCCTGTGAAAATCTGATGCTGCATCAACCCTGTTGTACAAGATTGTGGTGCAGCGAGATGTTTGTTGACCAACCAGTTGAGTCAGTTGTCTCACCTATAGTATCACCCTCTTGATACTTGGGTCCATACTGCCTACCACTGCTGACAGTGCCAGAATATCTGCAGCGACAGCAGGCATCCTAGGCACTGAGAGCCACACCGTGTGAGAGCCACACCCAAGTTAGCACCATACCTGGCTGGTATCGGAAGCAAACAAGCCCATACTCAACTTTAAACGTTATGCACCAGCACCAGAATGCTTATCTGGGCCAGTCAATCACTAGGCTCTCATGTGCTGGTCATCATGGAGGTTCATCATGAGACAATGGTGCTTACATGAGCAGTCATACTGCCATCATACTTTGCCATCACCACTCACTTGTATCCATTTACGCTGCTGTAAGCGAAGGTGTTATCTCGGAGGCCTGGGGGTACATCATATGTTGCTTTGTCTACACCCAGTCCAACGCTGATATTGGGTGGCTCAGACTTTGTGCCGCCACTGACAGCCACTGATTTGGAATCAGTTGCAGGCTTTGGTACAACAGCAGCAGCAGCAGTAGCTGAAGCAGCTAGAGTCGTCCCACTGGGAGCAGCTCCTGCAGTTGCAGCTTTCTGGCCCACAGCAGCAGCAGCTGTACCACCAGGTGCTGCACCAGGTGCTGCTCCAGATGCTGCTCCAGCCACCGGTCCAGCAACAGCAGCAGCTGCAGCACCATCTGTCGCTTTGCCATTGTTCCTGACCTGCACCACTTCTCTTTCCACCTCGCCTATTGTGACTTCAAAGTAGCTGAAGCCAAGAGCTGGTGGCAGTGGCGACACAACACAGGCTGGTACAATCTCTGTTTCTGTGTTGTCTTCCTGAACAGCTGGACAGATGCGCTTGTACCCACCGTGAACAGCACAGCGGTCGCTGTCGTATGCCCATCTCACACGTTTGGGTTTGGAACCCTATACCACCGAGCACAAGCACAGCAATGAGCACTTCATCACACATGCAGCCGACCTACCTCTGAAGTACCAGAACCTAGCACTCCATCTATAGCCTACCTGCAACACTGCTCACTGGCAGAGTTGTTGCCGACTCACTACTCTAAAGCTGCAGGTTCCTTAACTGTAAGCATGGCTGTCCTGGAGTGTGAGCTTCTCGACAGCAGGAAGCTCAACTACTCATTCTCACCCACCTTTTTGGGTGCTGGTGGCTTGTAGGTCAAGTTCATGTCACAACTGGACTCCAAAAGAAAGTTTATCACCTCAGGCTGCAATAACATGAAGGGCAGTTTCACAAAGATATCAGCCACTCTGTTGTTGTGGCGGAAGGACATGCAGGACAATCTCAATTGGCACTTGACGCCCACAGCAGACACAGATACCTGCTTGTGATGAGGGCCTATGTATCACATGCAGGGTCAGATACAAAGTCAGCTGGAACTCCCATTTCACATTAGAGTGTGTGTGCTTGCGCCCTGTGTAGGCCAACAGCCACACCCGCCTGTCAGCACAAGCCAACCGAGGCACAGTTTCTGTGCTGCAGTCATGTATCACCACCCCTGCTGTCCGTATCACACCTCACCTGGCCAAAGGCAGCTGCAACATGTAGTGGTGTTCGGCCATTGGGGGTCAGTGCCTCTATGTTGTCTTCAAAATCATCTTGAAGCAGGCGCAATAGAAGCAACCGACCCCAACGAGCACAAGCGTGCATGGGGAGATAGCCTTCCCTGGTAGCATGAACGACAACAAACAGTCAGCTCCTTGTTCTCATCATGCCGCTGTGATCATAGCTTTGGTTGGGTGCATGATCCTAAGGTCATACATGACTGGCTGCTTCTTGCAGGCTGTATGACACCAGTGCGCTTCACAAACGCAGAAGCGTACGCTGCTAAAGGTCCATGTGACATTGTAAGTGCACATGTGTTGGTTGCTGTGATGTGTTTATGGCCCATAAGGCTTACTTGTTCTGTATGTGTAGTCCATCAGTATTTGGGTCCTGCCTGTCGCGTTGCACAATGCTTCTAAGAACCTCTAGGCTGCCATGTTGGATGGCGACATGCATGCATGTATTGCCCTGCCAATCCCTCCTGTATACCTACTAGTAAGCAAGCACAAGTACACCAAGGTAGGTATCGTGACTTGCAGCTGCAAGTCTTGCATGGCAGAGTGATATAGTGTCACAAGGGTTGCTGCAATGCTGTGCACACATGCACAAACACCTGGTGCCCAACACACACACATGCGAAAGGAGTATATTCTGGGAGAATTCTGCAGGAGGTTGTACTTGCTGAGCTGGTGCATGCATGTGCACAGACCACGCCACTTACCAGTGCATGGCCACTGCTAGCAATGAGCTTGTCCACAACATCCAAGTTCCCACTAGCTGCTGCAGCATGCAGGCAGGTGAAGTCATTGATGTCACTCAAGTCCACAATAGCACCCTTCTCCAATAGATACGAGATTACCTGGGAGGGGTCAGAAAGCCAAGCAGTGCCATTGCTGATGCATGAAACCATAGAGCCCACCTGGGCCGTGACCACCATTCAACTCCGCTGGCAGTGGCAGAATACAGATCTCCTCTAGAGGCAGGTTGGCCAATGCAAACTTCATGACAAGAGCATGCTGACCAAGTGTGTGGGGAGAGTGATCATCACTTACGGACACGCGCTCTCTGTCTACCGCCAAGCGCAATGCAGTCATTGACAGTTTGTTGGTTGCATTGACAAGGTTGCGCTGAACCTCCACGTCCTGTTCAAACTCAACCAACATACGCACAACGGCAAGGCACCTGCAGCAGGACATACAGCAGAAGCATTGTGTGCTCTGTGTAATATGATTATCTGCTTGCACGTCCATAGGTATGGGAAGCTCTTGCTGTCAGATGCCAGCTGTTGCTAACAGGTACAAATTTCAAAGGACCCATGTACACAACATTGCAAAAAAGTCGCTTCGATGTCCTGCAAGCCATAAAGGGTGTTGCTGTGGCTGGAATTGTCATAATAGTTCCTGACCATGAAGCAGCCCTTACTCATGAAGCACCAACTTTGTGCAGGTACACCTGTCTCACCTTCCCTCCGGCACCTTGTCATTGTCCACCACCAGGTGTATGGGGGTGGCACCAGCCATGTTCTGGCTGATGGAAGTCACCTTTTCCTGTGACATCAGCTCCTTTAGAACATCCAAGTGACCATGCTGCAGGACAGGCAGCCAAGCAAGAGAGCTCTGATGCAGATCCTCTGGCCATCTCTGGCACCAATCCTTCAGCAGCTGTAGCATGCGATCCAAGAATCCCACATGTACAGACTCTCACGCACAAAGAAGCGCTTAGAGATTTAAGGAACCAAGCAGTCAGCAGTTTCTTTTCTTCAATTGCTCACATGCAGCGTCCTGAGTGAGGCTGATGCAGCCCACCTGTGCAGCAAAGTGGAGTGGTGTGTTCTCGCCTGCATCCCTGTGAATTGGATCTGCCTTCCTCTCCAACAGGTCACGCACAATCTCCAGCCGACCTCTCTCAGCAGCCATCGTCTACAGAAACAGCACCAGTGTCTGGTATGCAACAGTGGCAGTGCTTGCTGCTGTACAGTGAAGCAGGTGTACATGCACCTATGGTACAGTTTCTGTATGTTGTGTCCGTACTGGAGATCAGGCCCTCCATGATCCACACAGCGCAACCTGTATCCAAGGCAGCTTGAATACTCAAAGAACAACTTGTTGGGTGACCGGCTTTTCATTAGTTGCCAACTGCCAGGCTGCCCCCCACCCTGCCTCACCAGAGGAGTGATGCCCTTTGCTGTGGTCATGTCCACAAGGGTCTCTTCTGTGTCTTCTGCACTCCTCACCTTCATCATGTACACAACTGATGCCAGGTCAAACACCCACAGGATTGATCTCAGCACAACCATGATGCTTACTCAGCAGCCCCAAGTCACTGACATGACGGGTCCCCGTGTGTGCGTAAAGCAGTGTTGAGTCAATCCAGAACCCCTACTAGTACCCGCCGCTGCACCCACCCTAGCAGCTAGCAGATACTGAACAGTAGACAGGTGACCTCCTCTTGCAGCATAGTGCAGTGGTGCACAACCTTCATTGTTCTGAGGCCTCACAGGGCTGCCTCCAGACACCAACTCCTTCACAATGGTCAGGTGACCCTCTATAGCAGCCTTGTGGATCGGGAGATACCTGATGATGGGTGACATGTAGTACTGCTCAGGAAACACGGTCAAATGATTGCTGGTGCTGTTTTCATGCATATGCCAAAGACAGGCAGTGCTACTGCAGGGCGGCTGTGCATGACAGATGTTCAACGTGATGACAAGCAGGGAGCCTTCTTGCCCAGATGCGGTATATGGGCAGTGACTGCAATGACCCTCTGGAACCATGTCCAGCAGCTGTGCCTTACCCATTGACATCCGCCAGGTGTATGTCGGCTCTGCATGGGTGGAAAGAAAGATGTGAACATCACATAACACAACTTGGAAATAATCAGTGTGTTTTCTTTGTTGTTGCATTGCCGCATGAGCGCCCGCAGGGCCACCGCCGTGACTAGTATCTCTCCTTCCATGTGTGGTAGCACACAGAGACAAGGCACAGCAACACAGCAAAGCAGCACAGCATAGGCTTACACAAAGCTCAACCACTCAATTGGCAATGCCTGATGCCTTCAGCAATCCAGCACTTTATCAAGTATCATGATGTTTGTTTGTGCACACTGTGCATCAGTGATGCAGAGCATCACCCAGCCACCAGCTAGCCCTCAATGTAGCAACGCCAGCAGAGTGTGCAGGACTGCAGCACAAGAACTGGTGACCACCCTCACCTGCCCTGGCGCACTCGCAGAGCCACCACCTCAGTTGCACCATTGAATGCTGCCATACCCACAGCAGTAATGTCCTTGTGGTCCTGACAGCCACACGCAACATCATGGTGTCAAGTTCACTGCAAGCTCAGCAAGCTTTCAAAAAACTCTAACAACATGCCAACAGCATGGCTGGATGGCATGGCAAGTTCCCATGCTATGAGCCAAGTATACCTGCTTTGCTGCTGATCAGTGTGCAGGCACCAACCACCGCTCACCTGCCAGTCAATGACTGTTTTATCTGTCACAGTCAGCATCTTTGGCTGGGCTGCAGCTGCTGACATGGTTGCACCCATGGTGACCCCTACCAACATGTCCAACCTGACTGTCAAGGGGAGAACTGTGATGAAGAGTATTGCTCAGAAGCTGGAACACCTCAGAAACAATATATGCATGTTTGCACCTTGCAGCGTTTGCACTGGTTTCACAGCTGGGTGACCACAGGTATCGTTGCCATCATACCCACCCATAGTCACCCCACCATAGCCCAAGCTTTGCTTGACCTCTATCTGCACTGGGTTCTCTTTCAGCTTCAGTATAGCAGACAACAGAAGCTTCACAACCTCCAGATGGCCAGCATGCTGTTTGTTCTTACTCTTGCCACGCTGCTTTCTATTACAGGCCTGCAGGACAACACCATCACCAAGTTGCTGTGTTGTTTAGGGGCAGGGCAAGCTCCACGAGGAGTCTCATGGTTGGGGAGGCAGTGGCAGGTGCTGAACCACATGTGACTACTGGTACTAGTCAATGCAAGGCAACTATGCAACTACATTGCAGCAAACTGTTTGGTGCACCTTATGCAGGGCAGTTCTTTCGTCTTCTGTCCTCAGCCAGACTGACGCCCCACTCTCCAGCAGCAGCTTCACTACATGTGCATGTCCCCCCTTGGCTGCCAGCATGAGTGCTGTGATGCCATTACAGTTGGCAGCATCAACCTCAGCACCAGCCTGCAGGATGAGACAAACAAAACTGTGTTTTTTGCCAGACTGGCAAGACAACATGCAATGTTGAGTGTCCGAAGGTGAGCACCATACAGCAACTGATCATCATACCATTGGCTATGATAATACACTCACAAGGTTTGACATCATATCAATGCAGTTGTATGTCTGACAGTCCTTCTGCATGCATTTTGCAGCAGGCTGTTTGACACAAGGACATTGACCTTGATCAACTCTGCTGCCACATCTACATGGCCATACTGTGCTGCTGAGTGTAGTGCTGTCCAGCCCCGGTAGTCTGCAAGCTTACAGCAGCTCTCTACTACACAGGAGTCACACCTGCCAAAGGATGTATGCGCTCTTCAAGGCCCTTGCTGATGGTCAATCTGGAGAGCTAACAAACGCAAGCCTTCGAGCAGTGCATTCAGTCAACAACTCAGAGTTGTGCCTATAGTACGGATTCCTCGTCTGATGGACTGGGTTCTAGCCTGCAGAAGTGTAACTGGAGGCATGCAAGCCCTACGTATCTGACCTGCACTTGATCTCTTCTCTGACCACATCCAGCAGTCCTTCCTGAGCTGCCAGGTGAAGGTGGAAGTGCATGGCAGCCCCTGCTGATCGCAGCACCTGCACCATCTCATGATGCTTGCAGATGTCTGGATGCTCACAGAACTCCTGATGCTTGTATGCCAACAGCAGAGGAGTGCGGCCACTGTGGTCCAACATGTCCTTGGTGATGCCAGCATCAATCAGCACCTGACAGCAAACAGAAAGTATCTTGTTGTGGTGGTACAGCATATCGCAGTAGGGGCTTATGGCGGAAAGTCTTGAAGCAACAGCTGTGTCTGCTCTGTACAGCTTTGTGGATAGCACCAACACTAGCAAAACAGCAAAGTGCTTTTGCACTAGCATTGCACAGCTTCCAGCCGATGCGGCTTGCAATTTACCAGCAAGTAGATGACTCACAGCTACTGCTGCATGCTTGGAAGGTGGCACATCTGCCCCCTGGCTGCACAAGCTGCTGCCCTGTCAGCACAGTCGCATAGCTGCTACACTTACCCTCACAACCGCCAGGTGTGCTGATGTGCCTCCCAGGCAAGCGTGATGCAGTGCAGAGCGACCCCAGCTATCTACACTGTGCAGATTGGCCCTGTGTTGTATCGCCACCTTGACAACAGCAGCATGGCCATACTTGGCTCCCAGCAGCATGAGGTTTAGCCCGGGGTCACTGGGGTCTGCTGGGTTGCGAGTCTTGTGCTGCAAATGACAATCTTACCAACATGAGCAGGTGTGCAAGCACTACTTATTCCTTTATTGCATATGGCATCTCATAGAGTATGCTATGACTGCGCTGTGGATGCGTCAATGATCTACCAAGCATTGGCAGCATTGATAGCATGCAGAAGCTGCCGGCACACAGGTCGGTCAAAAGGTATGCACAGCTACTGGACAGGCGGTCACAGCACCTGCAGCAGGTTGCTTGGCCACCCATCTCTGGTCTTGTAGTCCTGGGGTAAACGGCTGGCATGCTCCAGTAGCAGCTTCACAATGTCAGCATTGCCGCCTGGACATGTTTCATGCAGGAGCTTGTGTTTTGTACTGTGCTGTGATAATGTGATACATGCCCGTGACCATGGCGATCGACCGGGCATTGCCTTTTCGCTTGCAATCAGTGCAGAAGCTTTGCGCAACCTACCTTGTGCTGCCAACAGTATGGATGTCCTGCCATCCTTTGTTGCTGTCAGAATGTTTGCCTTCCTTCCAACCACCAGCTCCTGAGCCACATTGAAGTGTCCCACCATGCATGACCTGTGCAGTGGGGTCCAGCCAGCCTCGCAGGTCAGGTTCACTGGAGCACCACAATCCAGCAACTCCCTCAGTACCTGGAGCAGATGAAACAGCAGCACAGAACAGAACATCATGTGCCACAGCTCACCCTGCAGAGTGAGCAAAAGCACCAGCCAGAGCAGCTTCTACCCCTACTTGTACTTTTGACATGACAACAGAGCCGACAAGTGGCCGTTAATGTCAGCAGCACATTATCGCTTGCAGTCATGACCTGCAAGTCCTGTCAGAACTGATGTAGATACCCTTCGTCACTGATGAGCACCTTAGCTGCTGCACCGACCTGCAGGTGTCCATGATGAGCTGCCCACTGCAGCTTGTAATGCATGTTGTTCCTGTCCTCTCCCAGGAGATTCACAACATCCAAGCAGCCAGCATGCACTGCAGTAACTAGAGGGGTTTGACTGTCACAATCCAAGGCGTGCATCAGGCAGCCTGGAGCCTGTCAAGAACGCAGGGTGCAGATGGTATGCAGTGTGAGAGGTTGAACCACATGCAGGCAAAGCAGTTTGCTGAGACATGCTTCTAGCATGAGCTTGTGTCTGCAGCCAGCAATCAGGTGAATTCTTCACGCACTCAAAACTATGTGCGTTTCAAGGGTTGTCTGTGCTTGTAGCACACAGCTGCCCACCTTCAACAGCGCCTGAACGATATCCAGCCTGCCTACTTCTGCCGCAAGATGCAGTGGTGTGCACATGCGGTTGTTCCTTGCATTCACATCAGCATTGCTCCTCAGCAACTCTTCAACTGCCCTGAGATCACCAGTCTTGGCTGCCAGGTGCAATCGGGTGTTGCCATCTGCATCCCTGACACCTGTGAACATTATCGAGCAACAATTGTACTGTGTGCACCATGCCGCTGGGACAGTTGTTGTCAGGAAACACTGCTAGTGCAGGATTAATCAGATAGTTGCCTGCAGATTGCCCTGCAGGTTCAACAGGTCCATCACACGCGAGTTGCCGGTGGGTATGATGGTCTTGCTGCAATGCTACACAACAGGCAGACAGCATGCAGCATAGCCTCAAAGGCGCTAGAGTCTGGTCAGGTTTACTCCTGGCTGGCAGAACAGCTTACCGTTTCCAGCTGCTGCTTCTGCTGTGTCCTTGGTAGGTTTGTGCAGAATCAGTGGGTGGCTGCTGGCATATGAGGGCAGCACAAACTGGGGTAGAGGGCTGGTTGCTGCTGCTGTTTCAGGTAGAGCTTTGCTCATTGCTATTGGTCCCAAAGCAGCAGTACCACTGGGTACCAGACTGTCAGAGCCTGCTGCGCTGACCATGGCTTTTGGCTGAGTGGGTCCAGCGCCAGCATTGCGTGCTGGTGCAGGCACAACATTTGCAACTTTGGTCATTGCTGTTGCAGCTGGTGGTGGCCCAGCTACCCCCATGACCCCAGCAACAATTGCTGCAGCTGTCTGTGCTGCATCCACGCCTGCTACTGTTGGACGACTCGCCTTGGGCGCCTGCAAAGTAGGAGTGACCCCGACCCGAGTGTCCGCAGAAGAAAGCGCTGCATTGCTTGACATCTTGCTGCTTTTACCGTCAGCTGAGGAGCTGTCCTGGACACCAGCAGTACTGGCCGGTTGCATGCGTCCACCGCTAGACCCCAATGCTGCTTTGTCACCCACACTGGATGACACAATTTGAACAGCTGGAGCCGCATCTGGGGCCGCTGCAGCTGCTGCAATGGCTGAGGCCATGCTGGGAAATTCTGTTTGGCTTTGCGCTTGCGCTGTTAGACAAAGATTATAGGCAGACCCAAGGCTGAAGCTGTTGCTGTACGTGAGTAAAAAGCCTCAGCCTTCACACTATCCAGTGCACAAATCATACAGGCTGTAGTTACCCGTTCCAAGCTGGGGCCCTGTGCTGCTTGCTCCTGAAACTTGGGGTGCACTGGACCTGTGCAGTTGTGATGCTGTGCTAAGTTGACTTCAGGGGATTGATCTTGTGCCACCAGCACTGGAAGCATCAAAGCTGTCAGGAGATAGTTTTGCCAACGAATTCCGACTTCAGAGGTGCTATGCCCAAATCTCTCTTGGACTGGTGTGAATCTATGGCAGACTGTCTGCCTTGTGTATCAGACAGTGTATGTACACTGCAGATCTGCACAACTGCTGCTCAACCACCTAAAATTTCTCCGCCTCTGCAGACTGCATTTTACCCAATGTTTCACAATGACACTCAATGCCTTTGAGCGTGCACGCAGTGGACAATCCAGTGGGTACCAAGTTACTGCACTCCAACGTGGCACTGTCTACAGTTGAAGTAGTTGCACGCGGGATGCTCGACTGGACCGCACTGCTACGCAATGTTGGAATTGTTGCCGAGCGTCGGATCGCTCTTGACCTGACTGTACTGCCCTGGCTGAAGCACGTGCCAGGGCAGCGTCACGTATAGGCGCTGGAACCTCATCATTGCATAGATCGTATTGGTATACACTCCACTTATCGAACCATTGTGCACATTGTGCATGCGGTTTCGTGACTAGCATTGAAGTCTGGGAAGGTAATGGGACTTGGTCAACTTTCTTGCTGACAGCCTGTGCCATGGCTTACATAGTGCACATTCTGTGCTTGCACACCTTGCTGGATCCATTACTTAGACAATAACAAGAATGCTTGGCAGCCCCTGCCAAGAGAGCTGACAAGAAGTGTTTGAAGCAACATGGAGTGTGCAAGTACAGGCTGATTCAGCAGTATCATAAATTGCTTATGCCCCACAATAGCCTGTTGTCTGCAACCTTCACATCACTTCACGCTGGTGGACATGGCAGTGCCTATCACCATCATAACTTCACAACCCTGATAACTAAACGGCTTGGCCGCTTTTGTCAGTGCTTGCACCCTTGCTCGCCGCAACGAATGTTGCTCGAGGTTGCTCATGATCCACTCATCAAGCGCAGCAGCATCTTGCTGCCCCTGATTCAGCCCTGCAAATATATCAACACAGTGTTATGAGTATCCTGCCTGCAGACACAACGCAGTTGGGTTCGGCATGAATCACAGCAACGACCATCTATTGTGCTCACCGAGGTGCTGATATACCCCTGTCACTCACATGTACCATGACCCTGATGTACATCACCAGTTAATGGGAGCAGTTCATGTACAGCGCCACCATGGCCTTCTAGCTCATCTTCCGTCACAGCCTTCAATGCTTCCTGCAGCGCTGTCTGCATCTGAACCTGGTTGAATGCTGGGAACCTCCTGCCAACTGCTTGGATTTCTGCTAGTGCCACAGGGCTTCTACCAGGATTCACAAATGGAAGGTGCAGAGTGCCGTGTTGATGATTGTACTGATACACAGTGGACTGGATCTGAACTGATCTATCTCCTTCCCTGCACAAGGCAAAGCAGTACTGTTGATCAGGCATTGCACCTCAATTGCTACTGATAGGGAACAACTCCTGTAATGTTGCAGCACATATCTGACATAACAGCACTCACACAAGTGTGGAACACAGGGTCAACACAGACAGCAGCACATGTACAACCGTTTGCGCATCATTATGAAAAGTGTGAAGTTCAATGACTGGCATTACATACATGTGTTGCTTGAGGGATAGACCTTCCTGCAGCTGCACATCTGTCAGTTTGCACAGGTTGTATGCCCCTTCTGTCTCATGCATGCGCTGCTGCAGAGCTGGTGTGAGGTATGTGATAAACACAGACACAGCTGTCCCAGGGGAGTGCTCCAGTGTGGCTGTGGCACTGCCATAGCTTGAGATCAGAGGAGCATACACCACATCGAAATTATACAGCACACACTCTATCACCTGCAGCGGGGATATCCACTGACATTCAATGGCGGAAAGTATTGCATGTGTGTTGCCCGACTGCCTTGATGCGGAGGTATGTAGGCTTAAGCTCTACTGCTTCTCAAATATGACAGCTTGGTGGCTTGATTGTGAGGTGCACATAAACAAGCATAGAATAACAATGTTGGTAGGCATGTTTGCAACTACAGTTTGGCCACTGCAAGTTGAGGACAGCCACAGGCACCAGTGTTGGTGCTGATGCACCAGGCATCTCACCGGCACCACCACCCCAGCTGGAAACAAGTCCACGGGAAACTTCCTTGCCAGCTGTTCTGGCCCAGCATTGCTGCCTATTGCCAGTATAGGGGTCATCGCTAGGGGCTGGTTGTCTGCTAGCAGTGCTGAGTCCTGCACGCCTATGCGCTGCAGCACAGACGACAACCTGCATGTCAAAGACAATACGTGAAGCACACTGTGCACGGACGGCCTGTCTGCTGCACCCCTGACCTTGTGAGAAGCAACATGGGGCAGAACCACAGCCACAGCCAACTTACTGCCAGTGAGTACCAGTGGAACATGCCCATGGACACACCTTGGAGGTGTGATCTGGTTCTCACAAACTTCAGCCAGCCCAGATGCTGCATCATTGTTAATGGGTGATAGTATCAAGTTGCCAACTCTACTCACGTGCTGCTGAGGCCATCAGGAGCTGTAACTTGCAGCTGCAGCAAGGCGTCCAAGGAGCCGTTCCAGCAATTGGGTGGGACCCATGTGCTGTTGGGAAAGGTGTATGCCAGACCGTTGCAAAAGATGTAAGAGGTGCTTGGTCTGGCGTAAGGGTATCCCTGGTGCAGGGTGCGGACTGCAGTAAGTATTCTGAGTTTCATCGGCACCTGAAGGAGTTGCTGCAGTTTCTCCAGGGTCTCACCCAACAGGAGGGTGCTGTTAGCCTGGTGTTACCTTGGCTCTGCTGAGACGTTCTTCTCTGCTTTCGTTGTGTACTACGAGTCCTTTTGCCCGTGACCGAGGTGGCACCAGTTTTGAAGCCGATGTCATGCTGCTGACGCTAGTGAAAGGAAGGTAGCCCGGCTGGGTAGTCCTAAGGACTAAGCTGAGTCTGTTCATGCGTGTTGATTTCTGACAGATTGTACATTCAAAGGTTGTTGCAAACAACAAAACTTGCTCCCCCACAGAATCAGTCTCTCATGTTGACTACAAGTACAGCTCCTCATAGCCATCTGACCTTCCCCCTTCACCAGGCCGAGAAGCCACTAAGCCATTACGGGCTGCAGCAGACATGTTTAGAAATACACTTCAAAAAGAGCACTGATCCGCTGTCCACGTGACTTCCATGCTGTTGGGCACAACAGTGCCGCTCCAGCTCCCACGACAAAAGGAGGGGAGGGGAGCAGGACCCCGCGTAATGTCAGCAAGTTTCCAGAGGTCACCAAGTATGTCACTTGGAGTGTTGCTGGAAGAACCCAGCTAAGGACACCTGATTGGAACGACTCCCGCCTGGGACCAGGGCCAAAGCTTGTGTGTTGTTGCACTTCTGTCCTGTTCGCTGCAGTAGAAAGAGGTTGATTTGAGATAAAATTACATGCCTAGATTCACTTCGTAACTGCACAGCGCGCAGAGGTCTGTGAAACTGGCCGTTGCCAGTGCTGCTGCTGCTGCCAGCCTCAGACCGGCACTTTAGCAACACGACCTTCAGCAACCGCAGGGACCATATGATTTTGAGAACATCTAACGCATCCCATAGCTTCAGAGTCAATCCTCCGTGCGCAAAGGTTGCCACATCAAGCACCAAGCACCCAACAGCATTCTCCTGTCGGCAGCCAGTACATAGGTACGATCACAACAGTTGCTGTTGACTATGTCTTGTAAAACGTCCGCTGCTTGATTCTTTGAAAGATGATTGCGGTAGTGGGCCCATACGAATATGCTGCTGCAGCCGGCCATAAAGACACCTGTTAACCTGCAAGCTGTCAGGACTCATCGTCAGCTATTTCACATGCGATTGCATCAAGTGTGTGTCTATTATCCCCAAAAAGCTGTGTCTGGCTGCTTGTAGATCGAGAATTACGTCTGACCAGAGGAGCAGGTCATCTCTTATGAGCAGCAGGGCTTCAGCAGCAGCAGGGGATGGCCCAGCCAGCAGCAGCCAAGCTGAGCAGTGGAGCTTGAATCAAGCGGGACAAGCAAGGTTGGTGATACTGCTCAATTTTCTGACAATTAAACATCCCATCAGCAGCCGCTGCAGCACTGTCCTTGAATGCAGCTAGGCGCACATGCCAAAGGGTTGCTGGGACGCAGCAGTGCCAGGTACAGCAGCAGAGAGAGCAGCGTTTGACCCTCTCAGCCATCTTCTTGATGTTTCCTATGGTATGTCAAGCTGTTACGCTAGCAGCGCTCTCAATTGCAGCTCTGTCATTCTTGCTGGCTGGTTAGCTCGCACTGTGTATTCAACCAGCCAGCCTCTCCTGAACACCTAGGGGCTCCCTGGTATGTATATAAGCTAACAGCCATACTGACTTGTTGCTGCTGACTCACTCACAGGCAGCCGGGTGCTCACCGGTCAGACCTTCATGTGGTGCTGGTTGAGCCGCAGATTCCACAAAACACCGGCAACGTTGCACGAACATGTGCAGCCACAAATGTCGCCCTGCACCTTGTTGGACCTCTGGGGTTTGAGATTGATGACAAGAAGTGAGAGCTGTTATGGACAGCTGAGCAGCAGTGTGCATGGTAGAAGCTGCAGCTGACACATACTAGTATCTCGCACGTCAGGCATGCAGGACGCTCAACTTCAAAAGAGCAGCCAATGACTTGTGCTCCCATATACACATCTTTGCTTGAGGTGCCACTTGTAGAGCAAGTGTTGTGAGAAGAACAACCTCCAGGAGGTCACCGCAAGGCTGACCTGCAGGCACCCCTCAAGTATCATTGGCCAGGCCGCCCACCAGTGTGTCTGTTGAATTGCATGCCTTGGCAGTGCGGCACCTCCCTCACTGGTGTTATTTTAACCTTCTTGATGACTCTTCACGTTGCTGCTGCAGATTGAAGCGTGCTGGTCTGGACTACTGGAACAACGTGTGTGTGCAATTGCATAAGGATTGGGACACATTTTTCAACTACTTTCAGTCACTACCAGCCCCCAAGAGGCTTGTGGGATACAGTGTATATGGGGACCAGTACTACGGCGCACCTGGTAGGGTGCGAGTGAGGTCCATTCCTGCCACAGATATACACTGGACGTGGTCTTATGTATATAATCAACATTCAACGTCAGGTCTTAATACCATACTGCTGATCCAGCCAGGTGGATAGTATGCGCTATGAGTTGTAAGTCTTGCCACAGATACTGTGCTTGTAACAGTGCAGTTGAATTTTGCTACTGAGCGCTCCTTATGTGTCTTGATCTCCAGAGTTTACTTATACTCCTGGCGATTGGCTGCTGTTCGGGGCTGAGACAACTGGTCTGCCAATGAAAGGTGACCACAGCTGACAGGTGTATATTGTGTGTGCGCCATCTGCATAACACTGCTAATGCTGCTGATGCTGTCCTGAAACATTCAATGCACTGTTATGGTTCAGTCAAGGTTCTACCTTATGTTACACCACTCAGATTGCATGACATAGTGAAGGTCAATGAATACAGTGAGATATGGGATTGAACAGTTGTGGGCACAAAAGTGGCCCCCCGCCCTTAAAGGGTTAATAATACTCCTGGTACTGCAACGGACTCTATCTGACAGACCTGCATTATTTGCCTTTTGCTGTGGATCTCCAGCGCATGTTGACATCAGGATGTCCGGTGGCAGTCTTGTCAAGATTCCTGTTGTGGACACTTATGTCAGATCACTCAATCAGTCAGTATCAGTTGGTGTTGGTGTGTTTGAAGCACTGAGGCAGTTGGATATTGGCAAGCACCACGTGCAACCACGTGAAGACACCAACAACCCCATGGTGCGGCTACCCACCCCTTTGATGCTACAGCAGCAGCAGCAGCAGCAGGAGCCTCTAGAGCATCTTGCAGCCAGTCCTTGAGCCCCCTGCCAGGGTGGTGTGCTGCATGTACCAAGCTCTGCAGCATTCTTGTACCACTATATGCATACTGTGAGTCACGATGCCGTTGCATGTGTGGGTTGATGATCAACCCAGACAGGTTCAGTGACTCAGCGACCTGTCCTTGGCTTGTCAAACGGGCTCAAGTTACTCCATGTACTATGGTAGTGACTTACATGATGTGGTCAGTAAAGCGGTAGACGGTCTAAGCCCACTGCACGAATGTTTGTGTGACTCACCCTTCAAGGTTTGGCAGACAGGGCAGCTGACAGGCGTATCCCTAGCAATTATGACTTTGAATTCAAGACTTCCAAAAGTGTGTTATTCTTCCATGTTCCATCGACCATACCTCTGCCAGTTGTTCAATTGGCAATTACTTCCATGTGGCACACCCACCCTGAAGGTTTTACTGCACAAAGACTTTTGAAGGCAAGCCCAGTAGTACAGGCTCCATATTAAGATTTTCTTCGAGCCAAGCTTTCTTGTATATACTATACAGTATAGCAATGATGAGTTAGTTACATGGGAGACTTGGAAAGAAGAATACAACCCTTGCAAATCTTGATGACCCATGTCCCAAAGGGGAATAATGTCTTAACTACCCTTCTGTAGCTGCCAGATACAGGATCATCACAGTGAACCAAAGTTTGGCCATGCAACATAAAATATGCCTGAAAGAGCTGTGTATCATGCACTGGGGCTGCCACCCAGAGTTGTTTCATCAAAACAGTACGTACACAAGGGACCTGCCATACAGCCTTGAGCGGGACAGAAACAGGTATGATATAAGCTGCTGACTGCCCCAAGGATACCACAACCAGTGTGCTGACAAGGACATGGCTATGCATACATACATAGGTAATAGCTGCTTGGCTGCTGCCTCCTCTGATTGCGTAGCATGCAAGAATATGTGCCAAGGTTTCAGCCAAGGACACGTCAAGTAAAACACCGCAACATGTACATATGACCACGCCACATATGAACAGTAACTGCACAGAGATCAAGGCAAGAGGTTCAATCACCAGAATATGACACAGGTAAGGTCATTGCATGCGGCCAGCTAACCAGAGGAGGTCAAGCAACCAAAAACAGCACTGTAGCATTGCAAGTTGGTAGCGTGTCGCCGTCAGCATGTACAGTGGCTCACACCAACTCAACAATCCACCACAACCAAATGCAGGGCGCAGCGTCCCTGCTAAAAGTGTTTAATGTGACCAATAAGCAACCCAAGTGGAGTCCCAGTGGTTGTCAAAAGGAGCCTCCCCCCCCCCAGTTAGAGACACATTACAGCTGCATCATCCATCATTGTGTTTTATGCCAGATGCATGTGTCAAGCACCTAAATCTGAAGGCTTGCGTCTGCACCATGCCGGTTCAATAGCAGTCATGCAATCAATCAATCAATCACCCCAGCAATGCTTTTCATGCCCTGCTCAGCAGAAAAGGGACAAACCAAGCCTGACCTGCACATACCGCAAAGCCCGATGTGTCTAGAACTTGCCTATTTACCGTGTTTTCAACCTCTTACCATTTCTGTTGCTTTGGTCAGCTGCCTGCTGCACACTAGTTGTAGAACTTTGACCAACTCTGCCCCTGTGAGGCATCATGCAGGCAGCTTCGGGCACAAGCTGCTTCATGACCTGCCAGTCATGCATGGTGAAGCTCATCATGAACTGTTGAGGTTTCACTCCTTGCTGAAGGGCAGCATGTTTATCTGCAGCTCCGACCACCTCCAACAACCCTTTATCAGTGCTAGGCAGCAGCCTGACTCGTTGATCACGAACCTGCACAACAGCAGCCATCAGATCTTTCAGGCTTCTGTAGACCCACAGACAACATACAGTTGACAAACACATCAAAGCAGCCCAGCCCAGCCCAGCAGCGTTCTCTGCTTCAGCACACACCCAAACACTGGAACAACTGTATGCCCAACAAGGGTACTCCAAGCAAGGACACACTGAGCATGCTGCTGAGTGCCCTTTGGCCCCTGATCCTTACCAGGAATGAGAGAGTGAAGATGTTCTCCACAGTCTGTGCAAAGCTGTTGTGGTTGCATACAAGGTGTGTGACTGGCACTTGCTGACCAGCAGGACACCTTTTCAGCTGCTCCCACATGATCTCCATGTTCCTGTCTGTCTCCTGCTTGTCACCCTCGGCTATCTCCAAGAGTTCCTTGGGGTGCACTATGGCTGCAGTGGGACGCTTCGCCTGCCGCACAGCAGCCTTGCGTACTTTGGCCTGCCAAGCAAACAAACAATGCAGCCTGGTTGCCACCTGAAGCCATATCCCCACACAAACCTAGTGTCGTGGCATGCCTCAAGCATGGCTGCTCGGACGTAAACAAAAAGGGAAGTGGCATGCAGGATCAAGACGGCAGCTTACCTCAGCATGCAGTGGCCCCAGCATGTTGTTCAGACCAGGTGCACTCCTGAACAGTGCACTGCACTCAGCTCCCAGAGCTGCCCAGTCACAGCTGTTGCGCTCCAGACCTGTCTCCATGGGGTCATTCACATATAAGTAGCGTAAAGCTCGTATCAAGTCTGCTGGTGTGCGTCCCTGCAGAGTAGAGAGCATGTTCAGGATTGGTATCTGCTGTTCCATTGATGCTCGGATGTGACATAGGGATTCAGCAGTCTGTGGGCTTACATCAGGGAGCCCGATGCAGGGGCCAGAAACACCTTCGCCATGACAGGCAAGTCGTGCATGGACGCTGGATACATCTGACAAGTCTACAGTGACATCCTGTGCTCGTATATCAAGTAAATTGACACTGCACACACGGCATATGCTTATTAGTGCTGCCTACCTGGTTGGCTGCCTGGCCCCTTCTGATCAAGTTGAGGGAGCACTC
>LWCB01011233.1:0-15689 GCA_001630525.1 Coelastrella sp. M60
CTACTACTACTACCTACTAAGGGTTTTCACCCGTGAGGAGCCAACTGATGGCTCATGGGGGCATAAAAACAAAGTCAGAATCACCAGATTCAATCTGGAGACCTGCAGGTTCTACCTGCAACATGTCCTCAGAAATCAATTCCAACTCAGACAAAGAATCAGACTCAACCACAAACTGAATATCAGGATTGCAACGGCGCTGCCAACATGCATGTATAAACGCTGCAACAAGACGCTGATTCTGGCTCATAGACATCGACATGCGAGGGCTAGCTGTGGTAATATCTGACTGCAAAGCATGGTGACAGTGAGGACACCATACAGTATGCGCGTGTGGAACAAATTTGGCCATGCAACATGATGTGCCTCACAGAGCTGTGTTAAGCGAGCACATTTCGTGTTGCACGGCTAATTCTTGTTCACAAAGCGCGCGTGCATTGACTATGTATTGTATACATAATCAACTTTTGAAGCAGACTATGCAACTTTACGACTTTGAAAGTGTTTTATGTAACTTGACAGGCTCGCCTATACTACAACTATAGTGTAGGAGGGGGGACCGAAAACTAGGGGAGGAAGGTTGAAGATGCAGAACGCGGTGTCCCAGATTAGGGTGATGGACCTGTAGAAAGACGGGGGGACAGAGCAGATCTTTTCTGCTGCAGACTCAGCCAAACCATGTTACACTGCGGACAACCGATTTTTCAGCCCAAAATATTCATAGTAACTGATAACCCAGTTGTGGCACAATGCAGATGTGATCAAGATGATTTTACTACTGCCAAAGTGCATGGTTCTGCAGATTGCGCCAAAAGTCACATATCACAATTCCTCAATGAAATGTAAACTCAGTTTAGGCTCCAGCGGCTGCTGCGACCATTGTAAGGCTGCGATGCAGGCCACCACATCTTGTCACAATACATGCTCAACACAATAATAATCACATACATGCACTGTACACCAACTCGCCGCCCTACATCAACATATTATTCAAATACATATTTCAAAGATCTAACAGCAACCATATGGCTGTGTATGTACACCCGCTGTTGACATTTCATTCACATGTTCTGAAGAATGCTCCCAAAGCTGCTGCACTGTTGGCAACAGTCAGCTGGGCGAGCATATCTTGAACATTGAACAGATATACTTGCACGGTCGGGGTTTAGCAGGCACCCTTGGTGGCGAACTGCTCGCAAGGGGCAGACTTTGCCTTCAATGGAGAGTAGAGCTTGTTGTTGTCGATGCCCTTGATCTTGCTCTTCTCACAGTCGCTGTACATGTCCCAAGCTTCCTGCAGCACAGCAGCAACAACACAGCAGCACATTGCCTATTCAGTAAGTGTCCTTGTTAGCATACCGACCGCACTGTTCAAGAGGCACGACATGCAGTCAGTGGTATGTGCAGGTGCTGTTCTGCACATCCAGTCATTTAGTGTGCATTATGATCTTTTGTGCAGGGTGCATGCCAGAACTGATGCAACTAGGAATCCTGTGATCACCCATCGTGCCATGTGCTATATAGTCCTTGCAAACTATTTTTGCTAGCTGCCGTGCTGATACATGTCAGTAAATTAGAGTGTGAGTAGTGAGGGAACAGGCGTAACAGCACTTACTGCTGATGCAACCTTCTGAGTCAGCAGGGCGCAGCCGTTCTTGGTGGTAACCATGGTGATGACAGGGACACCTGTGAACAAGAAGCAGACAGAAGTAGGGTGAGAGTGGATAATGCTGTTAACAGCTGATCGGAGAATGTGCCACCCTGCAGTTGTACAGCATGCTGCGCAGCATCAGTAGTACCCAGCTTTGCAATGTTCCTTGGCAAGAGAGATGCAAATCGAGCAGCAATCTATGTTGTTCAAGTAGAGTGCCACAAAGCTCTGGCTCTCGATATATTGTGGGTACCTTCGATAAGCTGTTTGCGTGGATTCCAGCCAATCACATGTACCAAGTCCCAAATGAAATGTACCTGCTTTCGGCTGGGTGCTGCCTCAAAACTGGATCATAAGTAATTCTGGCATGGCAAAGCATTGGGGACAGTTGATAACTCACCCATGGGCAGAGCCTTTGCACATGCCTTGAACATGGCCTCCTTGTTGGCCTTTGCGACCTTGGGGTCAATCTGGTAGCTGGAGACGCGGCAAAAACTTTTAGCAGCTGCAGGAAGACGAACGGGTCATGCAGTGGTTAGGTCTTGATGGCACGACCAAGGCGTTCACGGGACTTTTGCTAAAAAAACATATGTGTGTAGTGTGCGGTTGACTAATGTTGCAGCTGCCTACAAGGGTCATATATGCTGCCGTACGATCAAAGTGACCAACCAGCGCAACAGCAACGCTTCGTGATGGCTGTCATGTCGGTGGTAACACAATAATATTATTCAAGTCTTCTGTGTACATCACAAAATGCAAAACAGCCTCTCACAGCTGGAATAGCAGTGTCACCCGGGAGATCTCCCAGGGTGACGGCATGCCTGAAGATGCTGATCGCACACACAGCCAGGTAAATCTTACCTTCGCTGCTCTGTACAACAGCAGCAATAGCCAACATGGCCAGCATAGCGCTCGCGACTGCCTTCATGGTGCCGTTCGTACTCAAGCAGGTATCAAACTTTCGGCGTGAAGGAGCTGGAGCTGCACAAACACTGCTACACTGCTCTGAAACGAGCGGTTCATGCCTTTATAGCGTTCGTTGAGGCCGCCAGCGTCACGGGATAGGTGCCTTCCGGAAGGAATATACTGAAGCACAGGTATATGCAAATATGCTAACTCAACGGACAAGGTATATACCAGATACCTGACAACACGTGGGACTGTTCTGGATAGTGTTCAGCACTGGTGCTCGCCAATGTGCAGGTTGAACTGCAAAGTCACGCACTGCGCATCCACGCGCCATGCTATAGCAGCTGCAACTTGTGATATGCACGAGCGCAAGCTGCTCGCAACCACGCTTTACTGCTGAGCACTGCCAGCGGATGTGAAGACATATCAAGTACCTGCAACCGTGGTGGTAGGCATACCTTTATGCCTCGCGCTCGAGTGTCCCATGACCGCAGCTACGTAAAAGACTAATGCTGAACATATGATTAGCCTGATTCGGCTAAATCCAGGACACAAGATTCGGCGTTCCTTTCAACTTACAGCGTGTCCCAGTATCCACAGTAGCGGTCCTAGTTGCATGATGCATCAACCTGCTGTGCATGTTTCGTGTTATGCTTTCTTCGCGTTTGCTATGTTTCTTATGCAAGAGCGCGGCCTGCATGCAGCACCCACTTGGGCCATAATTCGGAGGAGTAAGTGCCTGAGGGACGTCGAGCTTGTGTGGTAGCGTGAGCTCTCAGACCCCGCAGGCCGCTGAACCACTAGACTCTGAGCGGCTGTGCTTTTGCATACATGCACGCATACTACACATATATACTACACACTGTGCAAATGGTCAGTCCTGTGGTTGTGCCTGCTCTTTTCACTTCACCATGTAAACGAGTCGCCATCTGTACACCCCATAGCCAGCAGGTGGTTGGCTGTATCTGCAACATGGCGCACACCAAATGGCTGGTGACTGAGGCTGGCAAGTTGATTTCTGGCTGCTGGTGCACACCCCTCTGGAGGGTGATGTCAGTTACAGATAGGACTACTAGCCACTCATACAGCGGTGCTGATGGTATGCATGCCCCTTGGACCAGCCAGAGGTGTCATCTCCGTAGCAACATCAAGCTCATCAGGCGTGACCTGGCCATATGCCACATCTGCAGCTGCTGAAACACTCGTGCTTCCACCTGCAGCATTGCTCTTCCGTCTGGATGCATACATATGTAACCCCTGAATGACCACTGCGACCACCACACCGCCTGCAAGGAACCCTAGCCACAACTCCCCATGGGGACTTGAGCCCCAAGACCTCTCTTGCTGTGAGCTACTGCTGCTCGTGCTGCTGCTTGTTCTTGCTGCAATGCTGCTGCTGCTGTCGCTACTGTCAGTGCTGATGCTTGGCTGCTGTTGTTGTTGCCGGCCTGGATATTGCTCGTCACCTGCATCTGGCTGCTGCTCGCTAGGTTGTTGGCGGATAGGTGATTCTGCTGCCCCTTGCTCCTTATGCTGCTGTTGAGGCGTTGGTATTCTGGAAGCTGATTTTGCAGTGTCGTCTTCAGTGTGATTTTCCTCATTATCACCTCTGGCTGAGCTGGGGTCTGCTGCATGCTGAGCCGCTGCAGTCGCGGCTGCTGTAGCCTGCAGCACAACACAATCATTGTAAGCAGCAACACAAACATCACTGACATGAATGTATTAAAAATGGCTACGGAAAACAACTTCTCTGTGCAGGAGTATACACATTTGTGAGAGAGCTCAACAGGGCAGCACTGACAAGCTGCACCATCAACCATAGAGGCTGGCTTCTCACGCTGCAGGCGCAGCTGTAGCACTGCACGCACCTGCTGTGCTGCTGCTGACATTGTTTCTGAAGGCGCTGTCTGCAAACTATTGCAGTCCACTTCTGCAAAGCCGACACGAGAATTTCTCCTGTCATACTACAACAGCAGCAGCAGCAACAGCAACACAACACAACAGTAAGAGGAGGACGGCAGCCGGCAATACGTGACATGCACAGTAAAGCTTCTGGTTCCTACACTTTGTAGCTCCAGACTGATGTCAAGCGAACAGACATCAGTCTATTTACAGCAAGGGTGTCAGGATATGCAGCACTCTGCTTTGCAGGACACACACCTGAACCAACACATTTCTGACAATGATACCTCCAATAAGTGTTCCTTGATACCCATTGTCAAACACTCCCAGGCAATATTCACCAGGGGCGACCATGAATAGGTACCGCTCAGGAGTCAGTTTCCAAGATACGCCATCTGTAAGCACAGGAACAGCCCGATCAGAATGGCAGGCACAACACCAGGCCACATGGGCTGCAGATCACCTGTACAACAGCACTTATGCCTGGTAACAATTGTAAACTCGTCCTGCGCAGCCTGGCTCAGCAGCGCTTTAATGGTCTATGCCATGCATATACTGGCAACAACAGAGTCAGGCATGAGCGCACCACCAGCATGACAGCTGCTGTGGACACAAGGGTCAGATATCCAGACGTTTCTGAGATCCAGTCGTTAGATGTTATCCAGCTTATAACATCTTTGAACAGCTCTGTCAAACAGCATGCCGCTGCATCCTGCTGTTGAGCATACCAACCCTCCGACACAGCCACTGTTGAGTTCATACCTGCCAAGTTGACACTACCAGTTGGGAAGTATTTGTCCAGACCTTCAAAGTCAGCAGGTGCTCCTCTCCAGCAGATGTCATTGTACTGCAGCAGTCAACAGGTATCCATAAGGTTTTGTGCAAGCATATGGGATAGCCTGTTGCACTGACAGCTACTTGTCAATGAGCAAGCCAACGCCTATCCCTGCTACTCTTAACAGAAATGGGCATTGGCATTTGGCAACCATCCACCAGGCTTAGATAATGCTACTATGACACATTGTGTCCATTTGCGCCTTGACTCTATTCCCTTGAATGCATATTCCTGGTATCAGCAGGATTAATGAGCGCAATATGGATTTCCAGCACATGCTGCCCCAGGGGTCATACATACTTCTGGGTCTGCTCCACTTGTTTTCTTCAGGCCCTTGCCTTTCAGTGCAATTTCCAGCACAGCAAGGAATGCCTTGAATGCCGATGATGGCAAATAAGTGAATGTTGTCCCACTGTCAAGTACCGTGCCATAGCCCCTGGCATAATCGGTCTGTCAAGCAGCAGCAGCAGCAGCAGCAGCAGCAGGGATCATCACCAAAGCAGCAGTTTCAACAAGTCAATGCTATTGGAGAAAACAAGAAGCCAACTGGGACTGTCGAGTAGGCTGCACAGGTCTATGCAAAGGTTGCATGCTTGCAAAGTGACGATCTCAAGATGACCCCAATACGGCGCATTGCTTGTCCACATGACAGACTAAAGCTTACCATGCTGACTGCCAGTGATTTGCCACTGAGGGATATGCTCTGCAAATCGATGTTGTAGTAGTGAAGTTTCCTATCTATAAGTGGCGTGTACTGCATCTTTAGATTTGAGCCCAGGGGAACGTCACCTGCAGCAGCACAGCAGATATGATATAACATACCCACTCAGGGCATCACTATCCTGTTAATGTCCTGTTTCTGTTTTCTGCATAGATGCGTGCAACGTGAGCACCAGGTCCAGCATGAGAATGGCAATCTGCTCAAACCCTCTTGTGCAACGGGTCCATGTCAAACACCCACCCAGCAAGAGACGGCCGCCCTCTGGAAACCCATAGCAGAGAGAGAAGATATCATCCACAAGGCCTGTACGTGCCAGCTGCAAGTAATATCACACAGTAACAAGAACATATTAGTGGGCTACAGCTGTACCTGCCTATTGTGACTGGGCATGCATGAGCTTCACACTTCATGCATAAGTGCCTGGGCATGCAAGAGCTTCATACTTCATAAACAAGTGCTTGAGCAGTAGCTGCAGCTAAAGACCTGCTGTGCTGTGCTTGCTGCATGTCTCTGAATCACCTGTCTAGGAAAGGAGTTCATGTTGTTGCCCATGCCCAACACCCCGTCTACTTTCTGAGCATAGATGGCTCCGGTTTCCTTGTTCTCACACCCAAAAACAAAGTCGATACTGTCTCCTTGATCCGGAAAGTGCAGCTTGTCTAGCACCAACCACCCCTCGCTGCTACTCATCTCAGCTGCCCATGCATGTGAAAGGAAAGAGTACTTTGGCTTGTGCAGCAAGATGCATGCAATCACAACAGTAAGCTGATGATATTGCTGCTTCTAAGGGGCCGGCAACGGTTACATAGAAGCCAACGTAGGCATACCAATTCAAAGCTACTGACAAGCGTGTGCAAGCAAATGATAGTGACCCAAGGGCTTTGCAGTATCCCGGATATGCACTGCGCAGGATGTCAAACTTAGAAGCACATACATGCTGCTGTAGATGCAGTTGCTATGCAAGCACAGTAAGGAGGTGCATACCATAGTGCCTAGAATAGTAGCACTGCTTATCCAAACAGGTGCAGCCAGGTGATCCACAGTCGCACAGCTGGTGTTGACAGCCAAGCACCTGTGCTGTTGCTGATTTGCTTGGATCAAAAGCAGGGGCCTGCATGACAAAAGCAGTGAAGCCTGAGGGTGTATAAGAATGTCCAAATGCACAATAGTGCTCGCCAGCACTACCGCTGACGCCGCTGGCGGGTCATTCCTGTGGACAGGGATGCAGCCATGAGGCATTGTGCTTGCATGCAAGATACATCTGCTTGAGACGCTTCGGCTGTTCGCTGCAATCTCTCACCATGTGTCTGCCACAGTGCTTGCAATTAGCACATGGTATGTAGGTAATTGTACTGCCGGTGTCAATGATGGTTGAGTAGTTTTTGGGTGGCGTTCCCAGCCCCAGTTGTGCATAGAAGTACCTGAACAAGGTAACAATAGATCCTTGCATCAATCAGACTCGGCCAGGGCTACAGAGCACCACTGATACACAGGTAGAGCTCGTAAACCTACCCTTCTCTAATAGCCCCAAGCACTGGGAGCATGCCACTGCGCAGCAGGCTCCTGCCTCGTGTCCTATGCACACCATGACGTATCTCTAATGGTAAACTAAGCCCGTATCTGCCACTGGCTAGGCGCTGTGCGCCCTGTAAGGTGCCTTGGCAGCTGCAAGTCTGGTGGAAGACCAGCAGTAGACACAGCCAAACCGCCAAGACCGACTGACGCTGCTGCGTGTGGCCTTTCATACATCCGGCAACACCAACTTGCTCAAGCCGATAATCTTTTTGTTTCACTACAACCTCGGCCGAGCATAGCAACGAGGGAGCATAGCAACCTTCAAAGCAGCGACAACTCCATCATGTGCAACCTCTACAAATTGCTGTCTGTCAAGATGTGAGTAATTACCTGTGAATGTCTGACTGATTGAACCGCACTGACCGTCTGTGTGGCATTTATACCCGAAGGTGGTTCGCCACGGTAGTTTTTGAACGTCATTGCTGAGCAAGGGCAGCCACATGGGAGGAGCCAGCGCAGACACATGAGATTTTACATGTTATCGATTGATCACAGGTCATTGCAGCTGCGCTGTCACTGCCTTGAGAGCGTGCCAAGCACTAATGGCAAGTGCAGCCAGAATACTGTGGACCAAACAGCTTACAAAGAAGCACAAAACATGGAATGACGGCTTCATACTGGTCAAGGCCAATGGTAGTGCTTGTTTGTATGATGAGGATGGCAAGGAGATAGCCAGCTGTATCAAACTCCCCGGCAGAACCGATATCACAGCAGATGACAACATCAACTGCTTTGATGGCTACATCGTGCAAGGAGATTGCGCCTGCAACCCAGATGACATCAAGCGCGTCAAAGTAGATACCGACCCTGACAATGCTTACTGTCCAAATATGTCCGTGCAAGGGTGTGATGTGCAAGTGCAGCAGGTTGCACAGCCTGCAACTCTGGCACCCTGCTTAAGCAGGCACACACGCAGTACCTGTGCAGCTGTACGACAGCAGAGACCCAGCACACAGATACAGGCATGTCCAACCGAGACTGATACATCAGCATCTCCAATAGAATCAGGGTGGATTGAGCAGGCAGGTTCTGCATGTGTTGAGACAAGCATCACTCAGAGACCCATCAGCAAATGCCGCACAGGTACAACTGGCAGTGCTTGAGGCAGCAGGAAATTAATGCAGGAAATCATGTCATCGAATACCGGCTGTTGGTGTCATATGAACGGCCCGTCATGGTTGCATGACACATGACTGTGCGATTCCTGCGGCATTCTCCCTGCACATGGCCAGCAACTTTCCTCTGTAATGAATCAGATGCGCTCACAAGCCACATGCTGTGCAGACAAGAGAGTCTTCCCATGTCATTGTGTGTTGAGTGCTTCCATGTAATCTCCATGCATTCTTCACTGTCATGTTCCACAGTGTGTGAGATATCCTGTTTGCTGGATAGTCTGGCTCCTGCAGGAGGCAGCAGAATCACCTGGGGACAGCAACAAGCACAGCAGGTCGGGCAGACATGGCATGCTGAAAAATGCATTCGCAGTGCGAGCTAGAATACCCAGTCACTCCTGTATTGATACCAATATCCTGCAAAAAGCCATGACAAGGAATGTGCAGGCATCATGGCCTCTGTGCTTCTGACTTACCCCACCTTGTTATGGCTTGATACTTGTACCACAGTTGTTGTGACTTTCTGCTGTGCTTATGTTTGAACGACAGGATCTGCCAGCGGCGCCACAGTTGGGACGGCTGTCCAGACCACGCAGGTCACAGCAAAAGGAGCAGCAGCAGGCAGGCACAATCAGTAAGGCGAGTGAACACCAACACGTGTGCAATACCAGTAATTGGGGTCCGGAGTCCTGCTCACTGCCAACGCAAGTACAGCAGCACCGTAGGCATCTGTCCAGGCAACAGCTGCCACCAGCAACAGGACAGCAGCAGCGATGGCACACCATCACAGGGGCTGCCAAGCACCGGCAGCAGTCACCAACACAACATGTGAGCTTAAATGAGCAGCAACAAGACTGGCAGAGTGCAACAGGCAGCAGCACCACATACACAGCAGCAGCAACAGCAGGCAACGCAGAAGGGCCTTGCTGGCGGAATGAGGACATGTCATCAGCCAATGACGAAGCTCATATTGGCCGGCAACAATGCAAACAGCAGCAACAAGAACAGGTACTGTGTGCACAAGAGAATGAGCAGCAGCAGCGGCCAGGATATACAGCGGCTAAGCAAAAGCACCCAGGGTTCAAGTGTACTTCATCTGATAAGAGCACTGCCAGCCACAATAGATGGCAATGCCCACAACCTCCTGCAGCTGTTGGTATATCTACTGACTTCAACATCAGCAGACCAAACCGGGAACCTTTGCAGCCTCTTCCAGTCAGACCGCAGCTGCAATCCAGAAGCGTACCAGGGCCTTACCAGCAACCTGACACTGCTGCAGGAGATGTTGCTGCAAAGGAAGGCTGTAGATGGCAGCAACTGCAGAAAGCCAGCACTTTCAAGGGACCACGCATGGCTGCCCCCGTTCCTGCTAACCTCAATGCTGCAACTGCTGCTGGTCAACCCTACCAGCAGCAGCAGGTGTCACTGCAGGATGCTGTCGATCAGCCATTGCCACCTGCCCTGCCTAGAAGATTTCCTACTGGCATGCACTGTAGTGCCAGGCAGCCGCAACAGCAGCAACAGATGGTGCATCAGTATCAATTTCCTGCAGCTGGTAGCCCTCAGTTACAGCGGCACGTAGTGATCCCCACAGAGTTCAGTACAGCGGCTGGCTACATAACAGCTTTGCTGGGAGCTCTGCATGAAGAGGTCAACCTGAAACTTGCAGAACATGTCAAAACGTTTCACAGCTTGACACAACAAGCTGCAGGTATTGTGAGCGGGCAGCTGGGTCCCAGGCCCCCGAAGCAAAAGCAGCGGCAGCAGCACGACCACAAGCAGCAAGGATCCTGCAGTCAACTGCAGTCCCTTTGTGGCCGCCATGGCTTGCAGTACTGCCCAAGTAGCACACTGACAGTCTACCAACGCAGCCAGAGTACCATCACTGCATGGGCAAAGGGCAAGAGCAAGAAGCGCAGGAAGAAGGGTGGCAAGTGGATGACAGCAGCTGATGAAGTTGAAGATGAGGGTGATGAGGATGATGCGGAGGAGCAGCAGCAGCAGGTGAAGCAGATCAGCATGTACCTTACCCTGGGTGGCAAGATAGACAGGAGGAGGTTCAGGTATGTGTTCAAAAACAAAGCTCCTCATGATTGCTCTACAGCCAAGCACCAGCACAATCTCTGCACACACACCAGCTGCCCAGTGTAGCTGCAATGATTGTCAACACTGCCGAATGTCAGCACAGTAAGCCACACCACATATTCGGCAGTGAATTTGCTTGTTGGACCTGCCTATGTGGCAAGTGCTGCCATGGAAAGTTGTGTCGTGCAAGCAATGGTGTTGACTTTCAGCACTGAGGAATCACAGAAGCAAGCTGCATGCTGGCATTGCTGCTGCTAACAATTAGCTGTTGTTATGCCTGCTGCTGCTTTTGCAGGAAGCACGATCTATGGGTTCTGAGTAATGACCCAAAGCTGAACACAGCATCAGCAACAGGACTGGGTGACCGGTGGAGCAAACCTTGGACCCTAATAGCAAAGTGAGGATATCAGCCATTATCCTCGAAACAGGCGTTTGATGCCTTCCCCTTTTTGACTATTGCCAAGGCTGACATACACCTGCTTATGCGCGTAGACGCTGATGCAGGTAGTCCTGTGGACAGGAAACAGGCTGTAGCTCTTTGCTTGAAATCACCTGCATGCATTATGATGGTTCACTGATCAGCAAGCACTGACTGTGACGGCATGGCAACACTGCCTGCATGCCCGCATGCTGCAGGGCTCTCTGGCATGGCCCAGATAAGGATGGCAAGATGGAGGTTGAAGTGCTGCCAGGACAAGTTCCTGCACACCACAAGTGGCCCAGGCAGCAAGAGGTGGCAGCATTGCTTGCCCCTGATCTGGCAACTGAAGTGCAAGTGGCTGATTTCTTACGCAGCGGCGACACAGCTGATTGGCCCTTCATCAAGCACCTGCTGCATGACGCGCAGGTCAAGTCTGCTGATAGGGCGACAGCAGCAGCAGCAGCCACAGGCGTAAATAGTGATAGAACCATGGACCTCAACAGTTCAGGACAGCAGGACCAATATGTAAACAGCAGCCACAGCAGCGATAGGGAGCAAGGGGATTCAAATACAGGTGATGGACCTTCTACAGCTGCTGCTGATGTCCTTGAAGCATCTATGTGCGGCAACCTGTGTGCTAGTGGCAGTAGCAGTGACAATGACAGCGATGGGCTAAACGACCTCATGACTGTGGATCATGTGCAGCCTAGCAAGAAGAGACGTGCAGCAGCAGCAGCAGGAACAACGGCTAGCATCCATGCCAAGCCTCCACTCAACCCAGAGGCAGCTTTGCAAGTCAGGATCCAGGATCTACTTGATGAGGTGACTCAGCGCTTCCACCTAAACCCTGCTCAGGCCCAAGTTGCAGCACATGTTAGTGAATGGCTGCCAGAGTTGATACAGCAGCAAAGCAGAACAGCCAGGCTGAACAACAAAAGCTCAATGGTTGCTGGTGTCTCATCAAACCCACTGCCAGGAACCAGCAGCAGTGCTGGAAACTACAGCAGCGTCAAAGCTGCAGCTGAATTGGGCCTTGTAAACAGCAGCAGGGATGGCAGCCAGGACAGCACCAAGAGCAAGCGGCCTCCTATATGCCTTATTCATGGGCCGTTTGGCAGCGGGAAGTCAACCCTGCTTGTGGCGCTCATACACCTGTTGACTGGGTTGACAAAGGTGAGCTGAATTTTCTTCAAAGGCCAGCTTTGATCGCCAGCTGACAGACACCTGCTTATGTGAAGGCAGATGCTGTCGACAAGACAACATCTACGCCACAAAATATCATACTTCTATGCACGACGCTAGGCTACACGCTTGCTTGTTGCTGATTTACAGTACGCTTGACAGCACTTGCTGTTACTGTTTTTGCAGACGGAACAGCAGCAAGCAACAGATGGCACCAGCAGGAAGCGCAAGACCTCTGCAGGCAGCAGCTCCCAATCCTGTCCCCGCATTCTTGTTGCTGCACACACCAACGTAGCAGTAGACCGGGTGCTGCTGGCACTCATGCAGACAGGCTTTACCAACATGCTGAGAGTGGGGTCACTGCAGCGCATAGACAAGAGGCTGTTGTGTCATTCTCTGCACTCAGCTGACGATAAGAGAGATGCGCTGAGTCAGTTGCAGAGCATGCTGCAGGAGGCACAAGGGGCAGAGGCTGAGATGATCAAGTAAGTCGTTTGTTGTAAGTGTTTTCAGGTTCTTCAAGCGTGGCGTGTGAGCTGCATGTCCACAGCCTCATGGGTGATGCAACACGCGCAAGCACATAACTTTCAAAGTGTCTTGGGGGAATATACACCATGGCAGTGGTGCTGGCATATATCACACCCGCCTGCTGCAAGGGCAGAGATAGCAGTATCAGTGCTGATGAAATAGGTTGGCAATGGGGTTCACCCTGCTGCTGCTGCTGCTGCAGAGCTGAGATTGCTGAAGTGAAGGCTGGAGCTGAGAAGCAGCGGCGTAGGAGGCTAGCAACAGCAGCAGTGGTGGGAGTCACGTGCTGTGCAGCTCTGCAGGTAGGACTTGTGTATCTTGAGCAGTTTTACCAACAGGGCCTAATGCTCACATCAAAAGCAGAAATTACATTCTACTCACTATACAACGACACCACAGTGTTGTATACCATGTGAGTGAGTGTGTATATGATATTTGTCTGGTACAATAGCGGGTACTTTTGGTCGCTTTACGCCATAGCATGTCACGCACACTGATGCACATTTGATCAATTACCTGACCGCATGCAGGCCACTTTGGAGGGCCAGCACTTTGATATAGTTGTACTAGATGAAGCAAGTCAGATGACTGAGCCGACCAGCCTTGTACCACTTGTCAGAGTGAAGCCAAGGTGAGTCAGAACACCTCAGACAACACAACTATCTTGGAGCTATGCCTGCTCTACAAATGAAGTTGATTAAGCTATGGGCAGGATGATTGAGTAGGTAACTCAGAGCATATCACCTGAGGAGGTTTGATTAATTGACTGCATACATATCACCCACACATGCCACGCATCCAAGTAGTTATGCGGTGGCTGCCTGTTTGCAGCTTCTTGATTGCTGCCGGTGATCCCTGCCAATTGCCTCCTGTACTGGCAACCCCAGCAGCAGTTTCTGCCCCTCCGGCTGGCGGCCTTGGCAGCGGCAGCAATAGCAGGCTGAGTTCAGAGGGAGGCCAGCAGCACCAGCAGCAACTGCATGGTTTGCAGCGGACGCTGTTTGTACGCTTGACTCATTTGGGTCATGTACCACATCTCTTGACGCACCAATATAGGTGAGACTAGAACAGCATGGGGAGGACTTGCTGCCAGCAACAGCTCTTGCATGGTCTGTAGAGCATACCAACTGGATATGCCTGGATGCGGCTTGCACGAGTGCACTTGGTCATGCAACGTCTGCAGACATTTCCTAGTTTCTCTACACCGACACTCTGTAGCTAAAAACACCAACTGCATTTGACCTGGCAAGGCCTGCTTGCTCACTTTGTCAGGTGCCACCCTGCCCTATCTGCTCTTAGCAACAAGCACTTCTACAACAGTAGGCTCCTAAATGGTGTGACAGCAGAGCAGCGTGCAGCCATGATACCTGGCTTGGCACCCCTGGTTCTTTGCGACTGCCAAGGCGGTAGAGCTCAGTTTGCTGGTGAGGCAGGTGGCCGCAGTAGCGTGAACAAGGCTGAAGCTCAAATGGTTGTCCAGCTTGTGCTGGCCGTCTTGAGATGCAGGAAAGCCAGTGATGAGATGGCAGTGCAAGAGCAGATGCAACAGCAGCAGCAGAGATTGCGTCAGCCTGTAGCAGCTGGTGAAGGTACTGGAGATCTGCAGAAGCTTGATGATGGAATGGATGCGTTTGCAGCAGAAGTCAATGAGCCATTGCAACAGGAGCAGCCGCAGCAGCAAGTTGGTCACCCAGAGGATGGTGATGTTGCAGTGGATGATGAAACAGCAGCCATTGATGCTCCAGCAGTATTCCCACACCAACTAGGAGTGATCTGCTTCTTCAGGGGTCAAGCAGCTCTTCTGAAGCAAATGTTGGCTGCAGGTGGGTTGATCCACATGATGTCTGCAATCGAATTTGCTGTGCCCAGTGATAAGGCTTGGATACGCCCAGATTCTTGTGGATTTGATTCACTGTCACTTTCCGTCAAACCAGCTCAACACTGACACGGCTATACAGCACTCACCTCTGCCCTATGGGTAGTCATACTATCAGGCACACTGCATCCCTGACTTGAGCTGCTTGTCTCAGGCAGTCACAGTGTCGAATATAATGACCATCCCTTACTTCGATTGATGTGGTACAGTTCATGCTGGTAAGCAGGAGTCTATGAGTTGCTGTGTTCAATGAGCCTTTGCTTCTGGTGTGTGCAGAGGCAGTCCATTGCCCTGGTGCTGCAGATGTGCAGGTAGCAACAGTTGACTCTTTTCAGGTGCGTCAGAGGATGACCGTGCCGTGTGGAAGCCGTGTATGCCAATTGAGTGTTGCTTGCTGCAAGAGCCGGATGCAGGTGCTGCACACTGTTCAGCTTGACATTGCATTTTGCGTGCGCCAACATCAAACTTCGAACCCGATTGCCTGCAGCTACTGCAGCTGGTTGTGAAGTAACTCACAATGTCACAGTTACTGCACCTTTTGCTTTGCAGGGTGCTGAGAAGGAAGTGATCATCTTGGCCACCACAACCACCAACCCCCGCAGTGAGTTCTGCGGCGATGCTGCACGCCTCAATGTGGCCCTGACTAGAGCCAAGCGCCATTTGCTTGTGGTGGGAGCAGCAGACGTCCTCAGCCAGGCACCTGGGGCTGTGCTGAGAGACCTGGTCTTGAGTTGTAGGGGTGCAGGTTGCTGCTATGTTGGCAGCAGCATGTTAGCCCTTCCAGGGCTATCCGTCAGGTGTTGATGACACGGGCCGGTGTGTGTGTGTGTGGGGGGGGGGGGGGGTGAAAAATTCTTACACAGTGTTTGTGGGTGTGGGGATGCATCTTTAT